>JACEOJ010000108.1:0-31902 GCA_013761285.1 Campoletis sonorensis
TTTTTTTTTTGTGCCGGTATCTGCTATCGGTTTTTCGTAATATCTACTATCACTATTTATTTATCTTTCTCTAACGTGCGCGCGCGCGGGCGGAAACGTTCCTTACTCCGGTGGGCGAGTCGTTTCAACCAACGTGCTCTCTCTTCCGCATCTCGACCGGATCACCTCGTTCGCCGTGCTAAAGGACTGCCATAGCAAGAAAATAATCGCTTCCGATTCCGTGCTTTCTTTTATTAAGTTTTGCTTTAATCAATCGACTTTTCGACCGAAATTTTCAACTTTTTGTTCAGACACAAAGTAGACGTTATATAGGTACTTGATTCGTTCTTCATTTCCATAGTGAATCGATGCTACTGAAAAATCCATCAAGTTCAGGCCCATCGATACACCCATCGGATATATTATGCGCGGCCGAGCAGCACCGAGTTACCGCGCGTTCAAGTAGTGCTACACGTACGCGCGGATACGCTAGTCGTACGTCAAATCGATCCAAGTCTGACCCTCGGGGCTTTCGATCCCGCGCGATACCCATTATTTATTACTTTCGGAACAATAGAACAAGCGTTTCTTTTTATTTTTACTCCGCATTCTTCCGCATATGCGATTCAATTATCCGAAATAATGATATTCTTTAATATTATGTGTATTTATTATGAATTTCAATTTTTTTTGCCTTTCTTTGCCGAGAACCCAGAGCAGATTTTCGACCTTATTGGTGAAGCCCCTAAATATAATAAAACCGATGATAATCTGCGATATTCGAGGATAAATATTGTACACGCGGGCGCGCGTATAGCTATATTATTCCGAATATTATAGGCAGGTATATGCGACGACAGTTGGCACGATGGGCGATATATCAATGCGATGTGCGGTAGGAATGTCCGAGAGGTATGCGATGGATATCAGGCAAGTGGTGTATATACGCGCGGCATTAACGCGCCTGGGACAACGGACGAAGAAGATACTCTTCCCATTTTTACACGGTATATAGTCCTTTCTCTCAGCCCCGTCGCCCTATACGCTCGATATATGACATAGGATCCGGGCCGAGGGGCCAAAAGCTCTACTCTACATTGTTTATATTGGTATAGAAACTTATCCTACGTAGCATATGTATACACCCACGTATGCGCCACTTTGAAATGACGATCAAGGTCGCACGAGAGATGGCATGTTCCGAGTTTTCTTCTTCTTCTTCTTCTTCATCCATTCTTTTCGTCACTTAATCTCTCCCGCTCTCTCCCTCTCTCTGCGATGTGCTTCCCTTATCGCAATGAACGTTTACACCTCATTCTTCGCCACCGCGGCGTTAAGAGCATACACAGATAGTAGCTAGAGTCGAACACGCGCGCAGTGGCTTTCGTGTTGACGCATCTACCCGCCGGAGAATATTCACTCACGACCGGAAGTTGGACGTACCTGCATAAACGGGGCATAGGAGACCTTCCAATATTCCAAACCTATCAATACCAACCGCGGAGGAGGCATCATTGATGCGTTCGTAGGTAGGTATATGCCGCATAGCCCAGAACCGCGGCGAAAAATTTCACCATTAAATACCTTTTTTTCCAATATTGCGTTACGTTTTACGCAAACGAACCTGCTATATGCATTATACTATATGCAAAAGAATACTATAATTGAGCGTTGAGGGATCAAAGCGGAAGTATCGAATGTCGATGTCAGAATTATTCCGTGATAAAACATGAGTATAAACAATAGCCATTGATTTACCGCGCGGTACCGCCGCGCGTCGAGAAATCTAATACGTCCGTTGGAGTTTGCTTCCGCGAACAAAAGTGGTCTATTTGCAAAAGTCACTAGTCACTTTGGATCTGTCGTAGATTGAAAAAGCATTTAATATTTATTCTTCGCGATAGTGCGCGGTAGTAAATATCTACAAGTAATTGGGAGAAAAAAAAATTCTATTTTATTTGGATTGAACAATGGCGCGCGACAACTTGCTTACGAAAATTAGGCTGTATTTGAATTTCTGCGCCGTGTATTATAAAGTTTGGACGGGTATTTTCCGTACATGCGGTGCATGTGTTTCGTCCATTTGAGCCATTGACCGGTGGCGTGCCTCTTGATCTTGATTGGTGTTTGGTTGGTTGGTGCGCGGACCGGTCAAAAGGTGTATCTGTGAAAGAGGATTCCAAATGTGTACCAAGTTGAATGCCGCGGCGATTACAAAATGGGATAGTACGTTGAGATTTCAACTGAATTCAGTTTAACGAGAGCGAGGCGCGCCGGAAGAGATCGAAGCAGAAGCAGAAAGAGATAGAGGCCGCGGGAGGGAAAATGTTGGATGCTGTGTGGTTAACGGTATCTAGAAAATTGTCAGGTATGGGCGTAGTCGAGGGCCGATCGGACCACCGGTCTTTTGACTCTTGCTCCCTCCAGTTATTTGCGCTCCATAGTGCATGGTTTCCATTGAAATGTTCGAGACTCGATGAGTTCGAGAACCGGCTCCCGTGTATTAATCATATATATTTATATGGGAGGACTCTGCCACAAATCCGGTGAATAACGCGCAAAGTCGCGGAGTAATCAGCAATTACAACAAGCTCTTTCGTCTCTCGCTTAACACGTTGGTTGCTGGTGAAGGCGGCTTATTGCACAAAAACACAAGACAAGACAAGCCCTCTCGCGAGCTTCCCCCTGTTAGCCGCGCGTGATGCTAGCAGCGAGGCTCGATGCGCTCCGGGAGTACGCCGACGACGCCGACCAATCACGACCGTCCTTTTATTTGAATTTGAATTCGAGCTTTTTCTCGGACTGTCCGTGACCGGAGGAGGGCGCTGGTGTCGCCACCTGATGCTCTCGAGCTAGCGCCACGTCCATGTTGCAATTCCAACTTATGTGGAAACGGTTAGTTTCGAAATTGTTGTCACGCCGAGGTTGTTGAGACGTAACGTCGCGACGCCGTGGGACTGTGGATTATTCTTCGAGCCGCTCGATTTCACTCCCGGCCTAGAAGATAGCGATGAAATTTCGAGGTTTTGTTGTCCATCGACTCGAGACGTGATTTCGTTTGCCGAAACTTGGCGGCATTTTTCTTTGGTAAGGCAAGGTTTTCTTTTGCCGCACGGCGGGTGAGTTGTTTCTCTTTCTTCGATTCGTGGGACTCGACTCGCATTCTTGAGGATTTTCAAATGGGAAATTTGTTTAAAAAAAAAAAAGGATATGGTTGAAAAAGTGGGAAGGATTTGTTGTTTCTAGTAGGAAAAGGGAAGCAAAATGTTCTTCTCCGCCGATTGGTCTTTGGTGGTGGAGCTCTCCTCGTGTTCGTTGTTTCATTCCTCTTTCGATATTTTGCAGGTGCCGTTGTTGCGGCGAGAGATCCTAGAGATCTTGTCGGCGAAGGATCTTGCGCGATGTTTTCCTTCGCCGGCATACGAGTTATCCCATGAAACGCGGCTCCAACGAATTGGGCTACGCTACGATGGAAAAATGTATAAAACAGCTTGGACGGAGGCTGCATAACCAAAATAACAACGATCCTTGCGTTCTACGCTTTTTCAAAGTTACAGACGGACGAATATTTTGACGGTCTTCCCCATGATCGACCGGGTAACGTATTAAAAATTTACAACGTTTCAATATCAACCGTTTATGCGGCAATACAATTCTTCGGCCTTTCCAACTCAACGACGTCGATTGAGTTTTTATTAAAAATAAACAAAAAGGAAAATTAAGTAGCTCGAGGTGGTCCATCGTCTACTCTCAATGATATTATTAAATGTAATATCGCTGCGGAGGTTGATTTGTATGACCGTATTCACCCAACGGGTAGAGCCAAACTCGAGCCGGCGTAAAATTTACCCAAGCAAAAATCCATCGTGCGCCATATCGTCTCACGCTCGCACTCACTAATATTTTACGCATAGAAAAATGTCGACCTTGAGCCGCAGCCCCTATCCGCGACCAGTTTTTACAATGATGACGAAAAATTAGTCACGAATTCACAAAAATCACTGACCGTTCTGCAATACCTCAATTTTGGTATTTTATCTTGACGCAAGTGTTAATGATAGAGCAGAGCTTGCGTACAAGAAATTTAAGTTGAAAAACCGACGAGGATAGGAGGAAAAAGTCGCGAGCTCCGTGGAAACGGGGTCCGGTGCGAAACGACGAGGAATCGCGCCGCATTATAATTATCAGCCTCTCTCTCTCTCTCCCGTTGTTCATTGTTCGAATAGTTGGCGCGCAACAGGTAGAAGCGACAATAGACAGAGGGAGAGGCGGCGAATGCTCGCTGGGCTTGAGCTTACTCCGTTCAAAGAACAAATCACGTGCCATAACGATGCGGAGAGTCGATCGAACCACAAGCTGGACGTTGCATTTCTCCCTCTGCTCTCACGTTTCCTCCTTCCGTCCGGTGGTTCATATTATTTTCCATCTTTTCGATGGTTAATGCTGTACCATTTTTGACACTCGGTGTATATACGTTGCGCGAGAAACGACATTTGTTGTACCAATTAATAAATCTTTGACTCGACAAATCCTGCATCCAAGAGCGGCAACAACGGATATTTTAGTCTTTCATATACACTCAATTTGCCCGCTCGAATGAATCATTGCTATACATGAGCTTTCCCGTTAATTTTCTACATTTATACTCGAATATGTGTGAATGTATAACGATCTAATTCAATACCGAATTCATTGTTATCATGTTGAAAGACTGAAATTTTTTTTTGAAACTTTGATAAAGTAATCTATCTTTGTTGTATATTCCGGCTCGACATTTAAATTACAATCAACTTGTGTCTAGAGTTCGTAGCGAGTCGACTGGCTTTTCGACAATGACATTGGATCAACGACAACAATATTGATATGCATCGATTGGAAATGGTCTCGCGAATCCCCGATCGAAAAGCTAGGCGTGTGCAACGTTCTATGTTTTGAAGCGCGACTTTTTCGATTTTTACTCCAGCTACCGATCCTCCGGTATATAACGCCTCAAATGTATACATATATTTTATAATTTCAAAACATTGCAAATCGGTAGCCCGTATCGAGGTTCGAGGTTTTCGTCCATTTTTCAAAATTGCTATTGAGGATGTTGATCACCACAGCAGCAGGCGTAAATATAACATCCGCGTTCTTTTTCTTTTTCTCTTTTTCGACGCGTTGCAAGAAGAATTGTCGAGTGTCAGGGGTGGCTGACGAGGGATTTAATATGTAATAGATCGTTAACGCGGTTGACCTACTCTTGTTTCTATCGTCGTTTCTCGTTGAGATAACTTATTATTACCTAATTGACCGAGTGAAAATTGTGCTCGAACCGCAGCATAGCTGAGCGTACACGTCGAACGGTCGACCCGATTCGAACGCCTGGGCCGTTCTGACGTCATTGCACCAGAGTGCGCTATCTCGGAAGGTGATCTGCTGCCCCTCTGTGCCGCGCGAGACCTCCCCTCTCGAAACGTAGCTTTTCACCCTCGCGTACGCCGCCTATCTTTCAGAATCTTCTACCAAACCTTGTTTCACTCGCTCGACCGGCCGAATTATCATCATTTCGGTGTCAAAAAAAAGCGTTATCGTCTCATTTTACGGCCCGATTTAGCCCAAGACGACTTTTTATTTTATTTTATTTATTTATTTTCAAGTTATGTCATATCGTTTGGGAAATGGTAAACGCCTAAAATGTATATTCATACTTCCGATTAGGAATCAATTATTCTATATAACCATTACGTATATTCGCTCGACCTTTTTCCTTTCATCCAATCGGCTCGTGACATTGAACAAATCACAAATATTCCACCGTTCTTCGTGTTTTGTTATCTTTCGTACATGCGCGCGAGAGAGGTCAGTGCGAAGACATTTTCTTCCTTCTTCCAGAATTATGTTGCAAAATACGTACGAAATGCTCGAAAAAAACACATTTCGAATAGCGTACTCTTGCCGCGGTTCCTGTATCATTGCGCATTATATATTGTCAGTTGCCGCACTCGGCCTACTCGCCAACTCATCTATATCCGTATTCCGATGTGATTCGGAGTATAAAATATCCTCTCTATTCCCAACGGCCGCAATAACAATATATATAAATATATATAATAATATAGGTAACTATTAGAAGCTCAAAGACAAAAAATAAGTATACCTACCGGTAATAATAATAGTGATATATTGATCCCAAGGAGATATTGCATGTGGAATTTCGCCAGGTGCCGAAATACCACGACGAAAGCCTTGTTCCAGTATAATGTAGGCCAAGTGCGGCCCTAGGGGTGCCAACGAGCCTTACATCATAATAATATTTCTCCAGGGTAACGTTTGATCATTATACACTGTGTTCTATTACCCGGCGCCATATGTACCACCGATCCCACAACTGGCTAAATAAACTGCTATTGGCTCCAAAAATTCTACATCTCAATTCAATTCGAAGAAATTCAGCCAACATCTTCTTCTATTATTTGGCAAAAGTACGGACATGAAATTGCGAGAAACAAACGATTGTCGAACCATTGGTGTTTAATAAAAATTCTACAAGTCCAATGATTTTCGTAGATTGTCGTGTTCCGCGCCTCTTTCGAAATTTTGACGAGAGCTCGCCCCAGTAGGCGATATTTTATTCCTCCGTGCATGAACGTGCCGGATTTTTCTCCACAAACTAAGATTACAAAGAGTTTAGTAGGTCTCGTTTACTATTCTCTCACAATGTACGTACAATTGTTTGAGACGGACCGAATAAATAGCCGCACCGGGGGGGAGTATTGAGGAGAAATGAGGGAGAAGCGCGCGGCGCGGTGGAAGTATCGTATCGCGTCACAACACCCGGAGCTCTCTCATTGGTGATGAAAATATTTATGATATTCTTTGAACGCGAAAACATTAATTTCCGTTGCTGCACACTTTCATGATTTTGCGGATAAATCGGGTTGTTGCGATTGATCGCGAATAAGATAAAAGCTATTATAAGGAGATTTTAGTAAAAGCGCGGAGGGCAACCGAATGCCATTCGAGCCGAGAGAGCCGGAGGGCGAGCGCAAAAAAAAAAAAAAAAAACTTTCGTAGACAGGGATAAAAAAAGAGGGAAATGCCTTTGGCTCGCGGGAGGCGACATAATATATCCTGGCGGTTGGGGCAATTGAAAAAGTAAACAAAGCGGCCATTTGTCTCGTGGCATCGATTCGAAAGACCTTTATCTTGGAGAGTTTTACGTTACGCTCGGTATTCGACGCGCCACCAAACCGGGCGAGGGCTCCCACTCGCTCCAAACCTTTTCTCTTATCCTCTATTTTTTTTTTTTTTTTTTTTTTATCCAAACTACCACCACTTTCCACTTACAAATGCAATCGGTCGTACGAGTATGAGTAAAAAAAAATAAAAAGCAATTGTTCTCCATCGCTTATTTTAATTTTTTTTTTTTTTTGTTGGGTGACTCGTGCACTTGTTTCCTCGTTTCGAGTATATTTTTCGCGCGATCGCGAATAATCGAGCGGTATAAGGCGGAGTCGTCCGGGCTGAGAAAAGAGTTACGGACAATGAGAATTGCGGAAAATTGAGGAGGGAAAGAGATAGCCCGGATTCAAGGGCGGGCGGGGCTGGGCTTTAATGGCTCGAAACTCTAGGGCGGATTTGAGAGGAAAGCTTCTTTTCCCTCGCGGACGTTCCGCTAATTTGCAACTATATTCCCGCTTTCTTTGATCCTCCTTCCTATATCTCAATTTATATATTTTCCATTATCGTTCCAACGAGCGCACAGCTCGAGCAATCTTTTGTCCAATAGCAATGATATTTCCAATTTCATCATAACCGCGTCGATAAATTACAAGCCTCTTCGTAGAATGTCTTATTTGATATCTGCATGTATGACTTGAGGAGACGAGTTGATGAGAAGCGGCCGGCTATAGGCCTGTGACGAGGGCACGGGAACGCGGTTGGATCTTATGCGGCGCGAATGCAGCCAACGAGTGGAAAATTGGCCTCCGGAGTAGCAGTAGATATACATCCATATATACGTATATACGGAAGCTTCGAGACTAATCGAACGCAACGACGTTTCTCTACAGCCCTATATACTCCTTTGCCGTTTTTCTACACCATTTCCTACTAAACCCGGCGACGGTGAATGCTCTCACGTTTCCTCCTCGCTCACCGCGAGCCCGCCCTATATCGATGACACATACACATTTCGCGAGTCTGTATTTTCGCTTCTCGACGCGCGACTCGTTTAAAATCGATTCCTTTAATGGGATTAAGTCCGGGGGTCGGGGAATCAATCGAGCGTATCGCGCATCGTGCAGCGCGCGGAGTCGAATTTCGAGAACCACAAAGCATCGAGGACGTGGAAATAAGCTCTACGGCTCTCTCTCTCTCTCTCTCTTAGCTTCCTTCTACACCTGCTACCGATGCCGCTTCTTCTTCTTCTTCCTCCTCCTTTTCCTCTTCTTCCGACCAAAGTGCACTGCATTCGGTGAAAAGCCCGTCGTCTGTCTACTCATCGCATTATCTCACAGAATGCCAAAGTTATATATGCATACGCGTGTGTATATTCAAAGTTTGTTGGAGCGCATCGACGCGTGCCACAGGGCCATTTGCCGGCAAATCGTTTTCTTTGCGTTTCCTCTTACTCCTCCTCCTCCTCTTGTATATAAGGATTTTCCATTTGGAGAACGAGAGTAAAACACGTTGCCGCGTGATGCATTATTTATCGAGAAATCGTGCTGCTGCTGCTGCTGCTGCTTACTTCGAGTTTCAACACAACGATTACACGCTACTTTGCCCCAACTAAATCTTTATCTTTATACTTGCAGCGCAATTTCTCGAGGTGGTTGCGCGCATCTTTTCGGTAGGACGAAGGAAAAAAAAAAAGTATAGCAAGTCCGGCGGAGCGAGAGAAGTTGAGAAAGACGCGCGGAAGGTAAAAGCTGATGGAGCAGGTTTGTCAGTCGGCGGCTCACCACCCGAGCGCACCTCGTATCCGTCTTCTCTGACTTGGATCACACGTGGCAAGCTCGCAACCCTCCTCTTATTCGACGACCCAACCTTCCCTTCGCACTGCATGTGATCCCCCGCTTCTGGCTCGTTTCAAGCCGGCTTGATGGATACTCGGCTCAGTCTCCGTATCCAATTCATCTCGTTGCCGCATACCAACTATTCTCCCCTGCTTCGGAATGTTGCTGCTTCGCGCACCTTCGCACCTTCGCACCTTCGGCTCCTCGTGCCAACTCGCACACGCATTTTCTATTTTTCGGCTGATTATTTGATTTTTTTTTTCGCTTCCTACTTTTATTAACAGAGACGCGGTATATAATACTTTTGACACACAAGTTGATGAAGTTGCGGTCTCACCAGAGATGGGCTATCGACGAGGCGATTACTCGTATGCCCGTTATCGGTCAACGATAACGACCGGCAGTAGCGCAAGTATACCTACTCCTCGAGTGTGCTTGCGAAGAGCTACGACAAAGAGGGGGGTAGGGAGCGAGTTGAGTTACCGCAGGGGATAAGACGAGTCGGAGTGTTGGGAAACATATACCTACATAGCTAACCCGCCAAAGTCGTTTCGGTCCAAACGGTCGGGTTTGAGATCTTCGAAGCGCGTTAAGGTCGAAGCCACTTTGGGAAGTTGCAAAGAGAACGATAGCGAGACAACCAACAGACAGATATAAAATTGTCCGAGAGTTTGAATCTGCTTCTACCAGCGATCATCGTAATCGTCTTTCTGCCTTACGTCCTATCTCCCTTCGTTGCTTCATTTTTTCTCTCAATTATATCATCCTACAATAAACGTATCGTCATTGCTTGCCTCGATAAGTATAAAATAAAATGGAACAACTCTTCCCCAAAACACCCGCGTTATTTCTCTTCGGATATTGCCCAGAATCACGTATCGGTATATAACCAAAGAAGCACCAACCCGGACTTTGTCTCTCGGTGCGCTCCCGCTGGTTCCACTCTTTTCCCGGGGGCCCTCGAGTTTTACATGCAAGCCCTTTCATCCTCTTACCAACTAGACCTTCCATCCCTTTTTTTCCATTCTTATCCGAGCTTTATACGTGTGTGTGTGTGTCTTCAGTTTCTCGGGCTCTTTCTTTCCCGACGTTGCACGTATACACTTCAGGCTGCGTCTGGGCGCGCTCTTCTTTCACCTATCTCCCCTCGACCTCGCGCCCTTCGCTCCCACTTTTCGTTTTTTTTTCTCTTCATATTTTTTACTTTTTTATATTCCCTACGTTTTTTCCTTTCGTCGCC
Source organism: Campoletis sonorensis (assembly GCA_013761285.1). Taxonomy (NCBI): domain Eukaryota; kingdom Metazoa; phylum Arthropoda; class Insecta; order Hymenoptera; family Ichneumonidae; genus Campoletis; species Campoletis sonorensis. Next base: position 10,219 of record JACEOJ010000108.1, read on the forward strand.
ATTGTCTTCGGCACGCTTTGAATCACCGCGCGGATGCACGCTATCGTTTCATCCCCTTATTCTTATCGAACGAGACGGAGGAATTTTTTTTACACCCTCCTTCGCTATTCTTCGCCATTTATATAAAAAAAAAATGTTTACCTTCATTTTCTTTGACATTCAATGCTATTTTTTAAATAACACATTGCAATAAATAATTTCATTTATTCAACGAATTGGTATAAATTATTGTACACCATGTGACAATATTTATTTAACAGAATTTTCGCGCGAGAATGCCGCGAGGAAGGTATAGCGAGGTCGTCGCTCGGATTGATGGCGGTTATAGTTGGCGGGAGGGGCAGGGGCGAATGCAAGCAGGATCGATAGTGGCTATCCTGTTTGGCATATTCTGCGATAGATACACTATGATTAATGGATTCAAATGCGCCCTTTTCATCGTACCAAAGTTTCACACCCCCGTTACTCATAATGCATGCTTCAATTGCCTTTTTGCATCCAGATCACGTGGAAAATGAGCGAAAACGTACACATGAAATCTTCCACTCGATTAGAAAGTCAAATATTCTGTCGATGGTGTGCGTGGCTTTTGCATTTCGTACCCCAACATCTCCACTCGCTCTTTATTATATTTATTTTATTCATCCAATTTATTAACCACCCGATAAAGAACTTTTGACTCTTGGCACTTTGGCAGTGGAGCGTATTTCTCGGGCTCATCGGCGGGGCCAAGTTTGAAAAGCAAGTTTGTTTTCGCGGCCATTCGTAAGTCTTTCTCTCTGCCTCATATTCGCGCACCGAATCCAGTCAACGCCCGGAGCCACGAGTCCCGGTTTCAAAGTTGTTGTACGGTGTAACAATAATAGAGCCGGAGGAGGTTGGGAAGGCGGTGCGAAAGTTGGCGCGGAACAAGGATTTCGTCGTGTGTACGCGGAAGGTATGAGCGGATGGAGGAAAATCCAAGTGTAACATCAAGACGTTTACGCGAATGGATGCAGCAACAAAACAGACCGAGCACACACCGCGAGTATACGAAAGATCGCACGAAATCGCTCCACTTCCATTTTGCGGCACTTATCCATTTTCTCTTCCATATAGCTAATAACCGTCCCACCAAATTCCCTCTAATTAATTCATATCCCTCGCCAAACCTGCCTCCAAATTACGTCCAATCCAGCTGGCGTTTCTGCCGTTTCTGCCGTTTCTGCCGTTTCTCGCCTTTCGGTCCATGCTAATTCATTTCCCTCGCTGAAATAACGAATCACCGATCCACCATCCTCGCTACCTCTCCTCACCTCCTGCTTCCGACGCTCCTCTCGTCGTGCTTCTTTACCTTTCCCTCGAGGCTATCCTACGCAAACACACACACGCTTGGCCCCCATACGGCGCGCGCGTATTTTCAATACATTTTTTCACCGATCCGATCATCTTCTTACCTTACACACTTTATCAATTGTATATTTTTCACTCTTAACTTTGTCACGGCAATTTTACTTCGTGCTCAAGCGCTTTCGCAAAGCCTCGAGCTTCCCTTGCATTCTTTATCCCGAGGAGCTTGCGGGCTGCTGCTGACTCTTTACTCCCGCCCTTTCTTCTTCTCCTCCTCCTCCTCCTCCTCCTCCTCGTTCGGCCATGTTTAAAGCCGAACGACGCTACCTAGTAACTCTTGCAACTTTATAAAACGACTTGCACGCGCTCGACTTTCTATATTACACATTCTACCTCTCTCTCTCTCCCTCGTCTCGACCCATCTACACGCTTCTTTTTATTGATTTTGTTTTTTTTTTTCCAACTTGCAAGAGTACTTACTTTGTTTTTCCGCAACCATTCGCCATGAAAATAACATGCACTCTTGACTTTTAGTTTTCATCCTTCTCTTATTCCATTCCGGTTTGTTTTTTTTTTTCACCCTCTACACCCGTCGCGCTTTCGCGCGTTTTCTTTTCTTTAAATATTAAATTCCTCGTCCGAGTTGTTAACTCGCGTCATTAGCGATTTTAGCGTGGTACACGGCGAGGAAAAAGGTCGATTATTCAGCTCCCAATGAGAAAAATAAAAAAAATCATTCAATTTTTGTAGAAATTTCAATATTTGGCCGATGGTAGCGAGAGCGACCGACAAAGAACTATATGGCGCATGAAAAAAGTTAAAAAATCATGAAAGTACCGCTTCGGCGTTCGGCTTTGCGCGGAGCCGATTTCAGAAACAGTAATGAGGGAGTAGACTTTGAAATGTCCCGAAGGATTTTTTTCATCCTCTTCCGTATTCAACAACTTCTTCTTCTTCTTCTTCTTCTTCTTCTTCTTCTTCTTCTTCTTCTCCGCCGCGCGTTTACATCTTGACTCTGTCGTGTCTCGCGCGACTAACTGTAATCTAATTCTCAAACTCTCGGTGACTTTCCACTGCACCCTTCGCTTTTTCCTCGCACTCGCTCCTCCAACTTTTCATTTCCTCTAAATAAATATGCGCGTTCATATAGCCCGGGGTCAGCTACAACAAAGTAGCCTTGATTATCTCACCGCCAAAACGTTCCACGTTTCACAGCTTTCGTTCGAAAGTTCAGTTCCAGCCGAGCACTATTTCGAGTCACTCGCAGCAAAATCAACAATAGGCTTTCGTTATTTTTTATTACATCAACCGTCCCGACGCACCATTGCGTCACCAATTCAACATTCGTCTTTTCAATTAGCCATTTTTACTTTCACTTCGAACATTATGTTGCTTCATCTAATGCTTTTTATACAAACAATATACTACAAACAGTTTGGTTACTTTGTCGAAAAAATAATTCAATAGAACGGCAAAGGGGATTTAACATTTCATAACGATTATATCGTAATAAACCACCAATAGATTACTAAAAAGTCAAATCTAACGATGTTGGTATCGTCAAACTAAACCAAATTCGCTGGTATTTAAATGTATTTATACACGAGGATCGCCGTGAACGCGGTAGGCGCGTTCTCCGTGGATCATGACAAAGTTGAGCATCTTCGAACGAGGTCAATACTCGGCGGAAACTCGGTAAAAATAGACCCGATTTCTTACAGTTCGAACAAGAGCGAAGTAGGGAAAATGGTGAAGGTGGGGGGGATGGGTTTGTTAAATTCACAAGGGTATAAGAAGAAACGATATAACGCGAAACAATATTTGATAACAATGATAAAAAAATATTGACGAGTTCATGGTTCCTCGTGTAATTGTTACGACTTCTTCTTTGGCTTCTGCGAGTATAGCCGATTCGAAGGAGCCACTTCGAGAAGCAAGACAACCCCTCGAATCGTGTTGGTCGTTAATCCACTGAGGAACGTTTAAATCACGGCTCTGCTCCTTTGACGTCTCTCCTTCCCTCTTCGTCCGTTTATTTATACTATTTCTCCTTGAGGTTTCACCCTCTCTCATCGTGTCTCCGAAAACTACCCCGAATTCCTCGCCACGTTGTCGCCCAAACCACAGTCATGACCCCTTTCCAATTTCACGCGTCGTTCCTTCTTCCCAGCGGTGGCCAGGCAGGGGGCCTCTTGCAACTGTACCAAATTTCGGAACGAGCTTCTTTATCTCCATTATTTCAAAACATTATTTAACGAAATAAATTATCAATAAAATTACAAGATACAAGGCAAATAAAAATATAAAAACTCTACATCAATATTGCCTACCCTCACAGTGCGATTTTTCAGCGAAAAAAACGTCAAAAGCGTTGATTATGTGAGATCTGGCGTGTGCTGAATCCAATAAGAATTATATAAAGCCGCGCATACCTGCTCGTTTAGCACCGATCCCCCGAGACTTGGTATAGTTAATGATGAGAGGATTCTCTCTCTCTCTCTCTCTCTCCCTCTTTCTCGTTCTTTCGCGGTCTCGGGAAAGGACGATTCACGCTCGATTAAACTGAAAGATTGCAAGTTCGAGACTAAATTTCTGGCCCTGATTCTTGTCTACGATCCCTTCGGGAGGTGACTCTGACGATTTGAATGGAAGAGAACATTTATAGGGTTTAAATAGCGTCAAGCCACACAATTCGTTAAACTTGTCCCGAAATTTAAGTAATCCCGGTAGAGTCGAGGTTTGTCGTAAAAATGTTGATAATAATAGGTGGAAGCTTATTGGTGGGTGAAAGATAGGCCGCGAGTGTTGAACCGACTGGGGCAAAGCTACTAACTTGTGATGGGCGCGCATTACCTTTTAGCCATGCCCAATTCGACTCCTTATACTTACTTCATTCACTGCTGCTGCTGAATATTCGATGTTGAAAATTACGCAAGTCGCTCCAATGTCCATGTGCGTTTCCTCCTACCTATCCTATTGAAACACCAATAGTATCTATATTCATTGTCTTTGACGCCAAGTACAAAATTACTTTTGGCTTCTAAAACCATCGAAAAAAAAAAAGTCTATCGATAATATCACTTTACTTCATTATATTATCCCACACCCCCGCCTATACGTACACTCATTTTATTTCATCTTCAACATTTATGGAAAAATTTGAAAATAGATAAAAACACTTTTGATCGGGTGTACATGCGGTATTACGAGAATTGAACTTGGTCTCGTATAACGATATATCAGTTTGAATAGAGTATCTCGTTGTGGTGGTCACCTCAAGTCGAACGATTAATCTTCGCGTCAACCGTACAACACGACCAACACTTGATATAAACTACGAAAGCCCTCATATACCCCTCCGCGCGAACCCGTCTATTTCTCATCCTTATGCTTTTACACACACACACACACACACACACACATGGTTTTTTTCATTCTTGCTGTCGTCCACCCACGCGACTCGGACGATCTGCCCGATTAATCTCTCGATTACGTCACGCACCGTGTGTGTGTGTGTGTGTGTGTGGCCGCGTGTTGGTCAAGGATCGAGAAATACGCGCCCTTTCTCCTCGTCTCTCTCTCGTTCTCCATTTCGTTGTGTTCGATCGATTTGACGTTTCTGGGCATTAATCGGTTAAAAATTATAGGATATTTATTAGGGTCGGAAAACGGAGCATTGAAAATTCAGACAGCCCGCGCGTATAAGAAAATGATTTGAATGAGATACGGAAGCGCGTACGACGGAACTTTATCTGCGAGAAAATCGTTAACGATCCCATGTTAGTGGGTCGTTGTTGTTCGTTGAGAGGCAACTATCGTGAACTCGGTGCGGTCGTTTGCCAGACTTTAGGGTTGTTCGAGGAATGACTCGAGACTGGCGTGATAAAAAAGAGAAAAATGGAGCGTATTAAAAGAAAAGACGCGAGGAAAAGCACACACCATTAAGACGTGAGAATGCGGCCATTGTGATTCATGCACAACCATCGCACCAGCCTCTGCGTACAAACTGCATTAAAAAAGTGGGTGGGGGATAAAAAAAAACACGTAAAAAAGTTGCAAATATAATTTTTTTATATTCTTCTTCCGGTATAGATCTTTGCAAAAAATAATGAGTGCTTGTAACATAGAAATTCAGAGGCGATTATGAATTCACTAATATTCAATATTTGCGTTGGGTATTTTTTTTACGTATACGACTGTGGCTTAATTATTCATCATCAATGTCGAGAGAAACATATTTAAAATCATTTGTCGTTAATAAAACGTGTGATAGGTGTGTGGAACTCTGAAATATAATTTGACTCGATCGTGTACAGGTGGGAATATTGAAAGCTGCTGCGAGAAGCCGCGCGTATAAAGATCGAGATGGGCCATCCGCGACTTTCTTGAGTAGAGCTCGAGAGGTGCGAGACTTGATTGATACGAGGATTGCGTGGTGGCCGAGAAAAGGTGCTCGTCGAAAATCGATCGGCAATTGCACGCGCAGTGGGTATAAAAAAAGGGAAAGAGAGAATATTTTTTCTCCCCGTGTCGTACGATGTAGAGAGAATTCGTATAGTACCATTACAAAATGTTATTGGAGATTACGAAAATAATACGTTGTCCGTAATAACTGATGCGAAAACGTGAAAAATTGACAACGTGTACTCGCGTCGATTTTGGCTACGCGCATACGATGGGCAAATTGTTGCGTTTAGGATTACACGTATGAAAAAATGATTGACAAAGACGCGGAGAAAGGCGGGGTCGAATCGTTGGCTGCATATTCCGGTGCGGAGAGCGAGGTCGAGAGCGAGGCGGGCAACAATGTCTCGACGGGTAATTTTCCAATTTACAGCCGGTAATCGGTCCTCTCTACCAATTGGTTCATTAATACACCCCAATCGCTCCTTCAATCGCGTTTCCTCCTTTCTTTCCCCCCTCGCGCGCCTTCTCCTATTACCGCACTGCTAATCAAAAAGCAGCGGAGAATAGAATAAAATGCATGGCAAAATAGACCTATTTGGCGATTGTTTGCCGGAATACCGGAAATATTTCACGCTCGACAACGACAAAGCGTTACGGTTCCGTCAAAAATCCCATGGCAAATGTTGAAAAGTAACTTGTAAGAATTATTTATGAGGATTTTCATTGTCAACATGCGAACAACTACATGTACGCATGTACTTGTGGTTCGCTTTATGATAATGACACGTCGCTGTACAGTGTGTTAGGATTGATAATGCGACGAGCTAGCGAGTTTGTACGAGTGCTGCGTGTAGAGGCTGTGGTGGAAGCCACAAAAACAACTCTTTGCATAACTTGTCCTTCAGCCACCGCGCGAATGCCTATTCTCACGGGTTCTCTCGCCGTGCACGCCGCTGCTGGTACACGAGGAATTCCTATTAGTATCCGAATTACTTTTCGAGTTATCTCTCCTTGTACCGCGTCTTTACCCTCGGATAAATTAACCAAATTTAATTGAGCCTCCGTCTTATTATAATTCTCTTTGAAATGAGCGTAAATGCGGTCGAGCCTCGAGTCAATTTCTTCGACAATGGGGGATGGGGCTAGCTGTTGAAAAAACTCCGTCATTATTACTCTTTAATCCCCTTGGAAAATCTTAATTCTTCCGTCTCGGCGCCTTTTCGATGACGAAATGTTGCGTGACACGGTGCTAGGAAAATCGGAAGTGTATATAGCACAGAGAAAGATTGTCGCGGTGCGGGACAAGTCTCTCGCGGCAGGATCGAGCTTATTCGGCCGAAGGCAAAGAGGGCGAGTGGAGTATGTGCGGCGGTGGGAGCTGAAACGTCTTGGAGAGTCGTTGAAGAGTTTCGCAGCAGGCAAAGTGTAGTACGCGTGTCTACGTGCAGCTTTTACGAGCAAGCAACAGTAGCAGCAGCATCAAGAAATCCCGTACAATCTTCTTCCACACATTTCCCACGAGATGCTGTCGAGTTATACATGTGACACGTTCGATGCGACTCGTCACCCTTTTCTCTCTCTTTTCTTCGAGACATTCATCCTTCGAAACGATTGCCTTTATCCCGCGCCACTGAGATAAATAAATTTATTCCTCTCGAATAAAGCTCATCTCCATCGAAATTCAACCTACTTTCAACGCGACACTATATCGACTTTGTCTATTACAATAATATACGATATATGCGAAACGCCCGTCAGAAGCGTTATCCCAACGGCCAAAGGAAAATATAATTAATCGCGGTGGTGTATTATTAGAACTGAAATTTTCGAAATTTTATACCATTGTATACCAACCAACCAACCGAATGAAATTTCACATGGTTTTTTATCCAAAATTTGAGCATTTTTTATGACGAGTTTTTAAGAAAGCGAGAGTAGTAAGAGGAGAGGAAAAAAATGAAATAAAAAGTTTCTTTCGAGTTCCGGATCAAGTGGCATTAGTACTTTGACAATTTTCTGTCGATGGATATATGAATTACGGTCGCATCGTTTCTTCTTAATTCGTCTTCCTTGCGCTGCAGCAAACTCTTTCCCCCCTCCCCCGCCGCCGTATAGCTGCTTCAGCCCTATTTCTTTTTTCCTTTAATTTAATTTCTCACCTCATTTACTCGTTGAATCGAGCAAACGATCGCGGTATTTTCTTTTATTCCCGCGAGCTTACGAGAGACGGAGGATTAGCGGAATTTCGCTCGAATACACCGGTGTGGATCGAAGCTCCCTGACGAGGAGCAGCATCGGGCTCCCCGGCCGAGATACGCGCGGTGAGCGCTATAGCGGTATATCATTCGGCCCGATTCATCGATCAAACGATTGAGCGGTCAACTAAAGCGCGGCGCGTTATGTTGATCCGAATTGCGGAATGTACGTCTCATACGCGGGGCCCACTCGACAAACTCATTGCTCGCGAGCCATTATTTATATAACTAGCCGTGCCAAATGTATGTCGATTATTTTTCCGTTCCAATTCTCCAAAAACCGGAACGGAAGCGAAAAGTCAGTCAAGTTTTTTTGTTGGACGAGGTTATTGCGAGTGGGAGAGGTAAAAGTTTGAACCACGGCAATCGGATAGATACCGCGCGATGTAAACGGATTATTATCATTATTATTATTATCGAGTCTCATTGAGAGTGATTGATCGAAAGAGTAAAGCGCTATAAGAGTAACCTGCTATTATAGGTACGGGGTCGTCGTGAATTTTCGTTCGGGCGGCTAAACTTTTGAATAATTATCGGAAATCGCGCGCGCGCGCGCGCGCGCTCTCAGTAATATGTCGATGAAGCGAGCGCGAGGGTATCGCCCGTATAAGTACGGGGTGTCGAGTGCCAAGGCAGCCAGAAAATTGGAATCACCCTCCGTTAGGTCGTCGTCGTCTTTCTCATCCCTCTCATCGTTCGTAACCCGCTTTTCGGTTTGTGCGGCGCGGCCTCTCTATATCTAACGCGCGAGCCCCAGCAACGGCGGCAACGGACTCGTTCGCGAGAAACATCTTGGATCAAAGTAAATAACTTACAAATAATCTATAAGAGCTGCGGGTAACCTGCACTCATCGGTCGAATGCATTTTTGCTATAGAATACCAATTGATAAACATCACTCGGTCAAATAGACGAAGAGCGGAGAGAAACATAAGCAGTGTGTGCTGCACCACTAATACTCGCTCTTTCCACGAGAATCCACTGTTTCAACAATCACAAACGCACACATTGCGCACGACGTGAGATCCAAGCAACCTCTCTGTTACGGCGGTGGTGCCCCAAGGGGGGTAACTCGTAAAATCTCACGAAGCCGTCGAGCGCAGTCTCCGCAAAGCTGCTCCGGTTCTCGTAAAGCCTTCGAAGCTTCAGGGGTAATTCCCATCACTTTAACCCCACTCTTCCGCTCTATACCTCGCCGCTACCTACCGCGCTTCTGCGTGAGCTTCTCTTAAAGCTTCTCGCTCGAGCCACAACGTCGTCGTGGTCGTGGTGTGCACGGTCAAACTTTTTCCCAAACACGCATGCATAGTTATTATACGCACGTGGATATTATTATTTTGGTATATCGATGCGGTGGTTGAGTGGTGGTACAATTAGTGTTTCCTATGTAGTACGCGAGCCTGCGGAATCTCCATTTCTCTCGACAAGCCCCTGCTCACTTCCACTTAGCCCCGCCGGAACCCCTTCGTCTATGAAAACGACCCTCATCTGCCCTCTGGTCTTCCAGTTAGTCCGCGTAAGCCTCGGGGGATTAAAGCAGAACCGACAGGCCGGTATGCGAGAGACGCGTTACGGCAATCGTCGCGCATATCCTCTAGAAATTACCTACCTCCTTCAACCCCACCCCTCCTCTCTAAAATCATCTTGTATTTCATGCGTTCAGCAGGATTCTCGTGGCTGACACATTTATTCAAAACTTATTACCTACGACCTAACGTTGTAGGATGAGTCGATTGAAAAATGGCAAATGAGCCGTCTTTCATCTTTGGCTTCGCACTAAGGTTGCAGAAAAAAAAATTTCAAACACTCGGGGTCTCACTCCTGGAAAATCTTCTGCATTCTTGAATGCAAAAAATAAAGAAAACACTTGCTTGCCGCGTAAGTTTTTGTTTGTTTCGCGTGTACCTTCGCTTCGTCCTGTCCGCCCCGTCCGCCCCAGCCGCCCCGCGCGTTTAAAAGTCGAAACACGTCTCGAATATATATTTATCCGGTGGCGAGTTTAGCTTATGCTCGCCTTCTTGTAGTTTCTACCCCGCATCTGACCCTCAAAACCTTGTCCTATTTCTATTTTTCCTCAATATTTCTTTACTCGCTCTGTTTTTTCTTTTTTCAATCCCGCGCAACGACTACTTGTTCCAAATTGCACGAAATGACCGCCGGGAATATTAGTACGCGGTGCTCTACAAAAATGAAAATTAAATTGTAAAGAATTTTGGTCACTTATCTCGAAATCTTGAAACTCTAGATCGCACGGATTTTACTTTCCGTGCTTCCTTATTTGATTGCCAGCTCTATCAATGAAGAAAACTATGCGTAGAAAAGTTGGAGCTCTAAGAAAATTTGATCGGAAATTAATTTCAACAGTGAAATTCGCGCACTGATTGAATCGCTGCATATAATACTATTGTGTATTTATGCCATTTCCGCTCTACTTTGCGTTAATCTATACGGAACTCTAACCGCGGTTTGAGAAAATAAAAGCAGAGAATGCGTGTATGCTGCTGGCCGCCATTGTGTTTACTCTAGACTTTCGGGCAACTTGTTTCTCGCGGGCCAGTTATGATGCTGGTAGGTAGGAAGTATTCATCGTTGAAAAACTACTCGCCCTGCCGCGGGAGAAAAACGGGAAATGGTGTTAAAATAAAGGGAGTAGCGAATAAATAAAAATGGAGAGACGAAAAAGAGATATTGGGGAAAAAGTGTAATCGTACTGCTCTTTCTATCGTGCGATCCGCACCGTTGATTTTTTCGCTAAGGAAATTTCATGAATTAACTATTTGACAAAACAATCAATAAAGATGCGACGTTAAAGAGCTTCGATTGTTCGACTTTATTCAAAATTATTTGTCACGGAGTAAAAATCATGCACCTTCCGCGCGATTCAGTCGTCTTGTACTTTGCGCGGAGACGATAACTTGACTCGGTATTCAAGAGCGAATATTGTTGCCCGGATGATGGGATGAAAAAAAACGTGAACGACGCATTCCGAAGGTTTAATTATTATTTGCCAAGTGGTGCAATCTGTAACTCGAGAGGGGGGCGGAAGGGAGGAAACGCGCGGATGTTGGCTTCGGTCAAATGAATTTGGTCGGATCCGCGACAGATCCTTCAAGATTTTCTCCGCAACTCCGTCTGCCCTCTATCCTTTCGAAAGTAATTAAGAAAATGGTTCTCGCATAAGCGTTTATGAAAGCGGGCTATTATTCGTTGAGCGAACGACAACAATGGAGGTGCAAAATTTCCCGAGACCATACGATGAAATAGAAAGGTATTTGCTGGGACGGCCAATTATTCCCTCGGGCTATAGATAAAATTACGAAAAAACCATCTCTTCTTCGGCTTTCGTTTCAATGGCGCGATTTACATATTCCAAGAGGAATAATACCTTAATCAACTCACTCAAATTCAATAAGATTTCGAGCCATTTTTTTTCACTCGTCTCATCGAATAAATAGATGATAAGCGTACGCAATAAGGCCGCGAGCTCTTTCCTCGCATTCTTCCGATATAACGGAAAAAACAAAAAAAAAAAATCTCCATAGATCGACGTCCGTCGAGTGAGAGAATTTTTTAAATGCCAACTTATGTCCCGTGCTAAAAACAATAATCCCCCATTGGCCAGCGAAGCAATTCACTATTTTTTCATTCCCTTGGGCTAACTTGGGCTAAAACAGTAGACGCGATCATCATAAAAATTCTCTTTATATCTCTTTGTCGCGACGTCTTCGAGTGCCTCCAGCCCCGTTTGAGCGAAAATCGTTCCCTCACCCTGCTCTGCTCCCTCTCTCCGCTCATCAGGTTTTTCCTTTTTGCGTTTGCTTTCGGAACAAGCACTTGCCCCCCGCCGCTCTTACGCACGTCCTCCTTCTTTATCTCGTATGCCTTTGGGCACGCACACGTGCGCGACAAGCCTTTTCGAGGGAAACTTGAAAACGTCCGACCGCGTGTTGAATTGATTAGGCGGTGTCTGGCTTCAATCGCTCCGCGCCCGCAAACATATAGACCACGCGAGCCTTTCAAAATCCCGCAACATTGTCACTTGTTCCTCATCCCGCATTTTGTATATTGTGAAAATACCTCGAAATACGTCAAAAATTATTCAAATTTGTCAATTGAACGAAATTGAACGTTGGATTTTGTTTTGACGAATAAAAGCCTTTGATGAAATTTCAAATAAATATAGTTGGACGAGTCTCGCTCTATCCATATTATATCCTACCTAGCTCTCCTAACAAATAAGGCATCGTGCAACTTGGCCGAGAAACATATTCATCCACGCGCTTCTTGATTCACAGTTGACGAATACACGACCAAAAAGGACGAAACTTGTCCCAAGTTGAAAATTCATCGTCGCAATTTACAGGAAAATTCTTGATACTAATTCCGAGACTCCGGAGGATCAAGAGACGCGGCTCTAGTTTGACAGGATGGAGTCGGATGCGCGCGCGGGCGCGGTAGCGGTGTAGTTGCTCTGGTTTATTAGGGATTTGAAAGCGTCCGTGTGTTGGGTTGGTGGAAATTGCGCGATGAAAAGGGCGTATGCAGCCAAGATAAATGAACGGGGGGAGAGAGAAGAAAAGAGAAAAGGTCGCGAGTCAGACTGCTCGTAATTACATGTCGAATGGGTAAAGGCGCACAGGGCGAGCGGTGCAGAGCGGTGCAGAGCTGTGCTGCGCGACGACGAGAATCTCGTTAAAGTCGAACGGTGAAATTCTAAGCCTCGCTTCTTCGACTCTGTCTCATTTCGTATCTCCCTGCTTTATCCGCCTTCTCTTCCGTAGTTACCTTTTCGTGGCTTGCTTCTAGTTCTTGCGTCCCATAGCATCAACTCGCTCATCGCTCACACGTATTTACGGCCCGAGGGTCCATTGGTTTCTCTCCCCCCCCCGAGTTGCCTATTTACGATGGGATTGTCGTTACGTAACTCTGACAAGTTGGCAAACAAAGTTACACACCGAGTGTCCCAAAAGTCACTCTACAACATCTTGCCATTTTTCGGCGAGTTTGCATTCGCGCGATTACATTGATTATACTCGACGTGGCTGCGAGATTTTAACGCATTTTTATGCTTCGGGCAGTTTTTGCAAGATTGCAACGGCCGGTCGGTACGGTGGATGGAAAAATGGTCGTTAAACGGCGAGCGTGTCGTTCTCGGGGCTTTTATCGTTCTAAGAAAAGGCGTTAGCGGTGGCTATTTTGCGATAGAGTCGAAGCTCGCACGAGTATGCCCGCATGCGAATTTCCTCAGCGCGTAGCGTAGCAGCTTCTAGCGACAAATCGATCCGTCCGCCCGTCCGCCCGTCCGCCCGTCCGCCCGTCCGCCTGGCAATTAAACTCAACTATGCACCGCGCTACACCATGTCGCGTGTATAGCATATACGCGATTCTTATCCGTGGCGTGATTGGCCGAGTTAAAGCGGCAGCGAGGTCGAGAGCGTAAATGAGCTAAAGAGATGTGAAACATGAAATAAATTGACGGAGAAAGCAGGTCCTCGATACCGGTTCGTACAATGAAAACGACGCTTGCGTCGATGACAAAAGTTTCGATTCTTTTGTTCCAATTATTTATCCTTGGATAAAAAATATTTCATCAAGTGAGAAGCACTTGTTTGGGCGCAATAAATAAATGGGGAATGAAATCTGGCTGGTTGTTGCGGATGACGTTCGCGTTCGAGCAGGATGAAGCGATAATTGAAAATGATTGTTCGAATGGGTTTATCGATATGCATGGCATATAGAATAGGAGGGGATCTTTCCGACTGCATGTATGCTGCTGGCTCCGAAATAGGTACATTCGAGGGTACAAGCCTGTGCGATCGCAAGTGACAACTCGAACGTGATCCACGCACGCCTCAACGTTCGTTCTAACGAATCGCGTTTGGCTCCATTCGCCCCGTCATTTCTATCCCATCACGATTACAAGCTGGCGACAATTTGCCCGTTACATATCCCGCCGCGCGATTTATGTCAATGGCCGCTTCGCTAGAGCACACAGCGTTGACGTATCGAAGGATCGTTATGCGATCGGAGTATCGGAGCGCGAGCTCGTCGATCGCCGATCGCCGGCACTCTCTTTATCCCCAACCCCCTTAAATGGCAAGAGCGAACCAGTGATTCGGCAAATCCCACTTATCCACCGGAACGCGCTGCAGGCATCGATGCGACGCTCATAACGTCAGCCTAGAATGTAACCGTTATACTCGCGCTGCTTCATCCTCCATATATATACCTACCTACGTAAACATACGACGAGTTTTTCTACTCTACGTTGCTCTTACTCCAAAAGCGTGTTCCGGAGAGCTCTCGCGATCCTCTCCGGGTGCGGATCAATGAAAGAAACGTTTTAGCCAACACGGGACAACGGTAGATGTATAAAGCAAAAACTAAATAATACCGAACCAACATCCTCAAACATTCGTAGTTGTTATTTGGAAAAAAAAAAAAAAAAAATATCCACGATTGCGATGCGACGACAAGGCGCAACATTTACATTCAGGACCAAAAGTTTCGTCGTACCGACTTATCGGCAACGACCTCTCGAATCTCCTCTTTTTTCCTTTATCTTCCCTTCTCTCTCGCTCTTTACCATTCATTTTTTCACTCGCAGACATTTTTCCTGCTCTCAGGAATTCCAACATCTTTATCCGCGCGCTCGCGATCCCATCATGCGGTACAGCTCACCAATCGCGTCTCACCCGGGCCGGCCAAAGTCCTTTTATTTCTGTCATCTCACTTTTACCAAAGTATAACAGTCTCGTCTGGCTCGACGCGCGAGACTCCTTGGGATCCGAACGGTACTACGAGATAATTAAATATATCAGAGGGCGAGGGATAAAAAAGGATACGAAATAAAATAGAAATTCTCAAGAGGACCCCCGCGGGCGGCCATTTTGGATGGAAAAGAGAAAAGAGAAAAGAGCGGAATAAGAAAAGAAGCTCCGTCACAATGGACCGCCGCCGAGATATATAAACTCCAAGATCCCGTAGGATTTTCGGCTACATTGCCAGAGAGAGAGAGAGAGAGAGAGAGTTGGTCTTCCTTTTTTATTGCGGTGCAATCCTTGAAGCAAGCAATTCGAGAGTATGCATCATCATTTTTAAATTCAACTTTGACCGGGCGCGACAGATTCATTATTAACATTTTTTACTTGTTAATGGTGCTCGTAGTCGCGCGTCGTCAAGCGCAAAAAAATGCAACTGCGACGATAAACAAAGTTCCTTGCACTGCGGATATGCCGCATATACTTTGAACCGTGGCTTTTTTGTTTGTTTGTTTGTATAGCCATGTGCATCGTTGCTCGAGAGTAGCGTCTCGATCGAAGATCCCACAGAGACGATAGCCGTACGTGCCACGGCGGGCCAGTAAAAATGTTCGCTCGAGTCACTGACCACGTTTACGTGCATGTCCGCGTATTCCATACACGCGTTCCCTTCGCGCGTAGGCATTTCACCTCAACTTTTTCATTTTTTCATTTTCTTTCATGTTTCTTCGTACAAAAAATAAACGACCTCCGTCCACTTTTGAATTTTTACATTTTTCCTCCACCTCTGGATTTAAAGATTTACATATTTAAATTCAAATGTTTGGAACGCGTCCGAATAACGCAATAAATACAATGATTTGTTCGAATGTTCCAGGAGCCAACATCAAAACACCGGTTGCCATACTCAATTGTCTCTACGCTAGACAGCTCTGTTTCGAGGATGCATCTTGCAGTGCTATTTTGCAAATAATACCCCGAGTTTGCGGCCCCGAATTGGGTAAGTCATTTTTACAATGAAATTTTTTCACTTCGCGCATTCATATATATGCGAGTGACTTGATTTTCCTCCTTCGAGCGAGCGAGCTTACTGCGGCCTGAAAATGTCACACGCGCGCGCGCGTATCGGGTTAATGAGAAGTAGATTCAACGGAGCCAGATGTATGAATAATGACGCGATGCTGCTTCTCCGGTCATTTCGGTTCATGTGTGCTGCAACGACAAATTGAATTATGAATTATGAATAATAGGATGAAAACGTGCGATAATATGACTGCCGCCGCTCAACTCGTATCTATATAAATATGTAGGTATATGAAACTTTCGTCGCAGCCTTCTGACTCTAATTAAACACACTATTCATCGCTAATTAACGATTCCGCAGCGAGAAATATAGGC
This sequence comes from Campoletis sonorensis, assembly GCA_013761285.1. Classification (NCBI taxonomy): domain Eukaryota; kingdom Metazoa; phylum Arthropoda; class Insecta; order Hymenoptera; family Ichneumonidae; genus Campoletis; species Campoletis sonorensis. The sequence goes on from JACEOJ010000108.1 coordinate 26,368, forward strand.
CGCGTGAGAAATGGACACCGGTCAAACATAAAACCATGCGCAATCTAATTAACATTTTGACGACATATTCATTGTTTCAAGATTATCCCTCCTATACCGCGCGCGCGTTTGTCGCGGCGGCATGCGTTAAATACGCAGCAAGTTCGGCATCTTTTTCCTTTCTCATTTTATCGCGAGCGACTCGCGAGGAAGAATTTATTGGAACAAGTGGCGCTGGAAGAGGATTTAATCGAGTAATCCGCGTATACGATATGCGTGGCTGGAAGGGGTCCCAACGGATATTCAATTTCGGTATGCCGGCGCGATGGGGGAATTTTGTGCGATGCGAAGCTCTTTTTTGCACGAATCCCATTAAACGCTTGACAGACTCACTCGGTCTCGATTTTTTTCATTCTTTTTCCCCTCTTACTTTCTTTGAGGCTCTCGCTCGCTCGCTCGCTGCTCGAGCTTCTCCTAACAGGCGGAAGAAAATCCGTTCCCCAGTTTTTCTCCTCTATGGACATATAACCGCGTCGTTTGCCCACGGCCTTTTTCAACCGCAACGTACAGTCTCGTTTATAAGGCGCGCGTCACTATGTCGATTGTTTCTCCGCCTAAAGCCATTTGGCAAAGTTTTTGTGGAGGCTAAGGAGGCACAAAACAATGCGATCTCGAGACTGTCCAACTTGTAATTTGTTATTCGCTGATGGAGCAATAGGTGCGAGAATAGAACACGCGCGTTCTATGTGGTAGCGGTCCATAATGAAAAATCAGCCAAACTCCATGCTTCTTCGATGCGCAGCCGTGGGAAAAGTCTTGGAAAAGCTCGAACGTTAACGAAAGCTGAAAATGAGGATAAGAGAAATATCCGAAAACGTAGATACACAGAGAGAGGAAAGGACAAGGTCGCTCGAAGCTACCCCTCGAGCATACAACCCCTAGCTCGTTGACCGACAGCTGGCCGTACTCGATTAGCATCACGGATGGAGAATACGCAAGCAGTTACGCTTTGCATATACACGGGAATCCCCCCCCCCCTCCACCTCTCTCTCTCTCTGACCATCCTCTCGATGAAATATCGTCTCGCTCTTTTCTACATTTGGATGAGATGAGGCTCGAAAGGGGGAGACGGGGCGGAACAAGTTTTACCCCACGTTTCGCAAATGGATTTCGGGGTGTGTTGGTGGTGGTCCCTCTTTCGATCTTTCTATGTCATTTTTTACTCTTCCAATTCGGTAGAGTCCGATTGGAATTATGAAAAATGCTCGTTGAACAATGATGGCGCGAGAGGTCGATGCCGTGATTATTTACTCTTTTCCATCTCACTTACGAGCTCCATTTGGGCCGCGTTCGTACGAAGGACACGATGCGGTAGTTTTACACGCGGGAGTACAGAGGTAGGCGCACAAATTTGACGGGGCCAATGGATGAACGATATGGACGGCAATGGAGCTATTGTCATGAACGTCGGTGCCATTGCACGCTGGACGCGGTGGTTACCAGCCAGCCAGCCAGCCAGCCAGCCACTTTCATTGAGCAAACTTCTGTACGCCCGTGCCAACCTGATCTCTTGCTCGCTCTCTCAACCGCTTGCCTCGTTGTCTCACTCTCACTGCATTTCCTCTCGTCCGATGCTATCGGCCCAACCTTGATGACAGATTGAACGTGGTTTGGACGCTCGTTGAACTCGGGGGGCACGTCAACCGTGACCGTTACTCCGTTGGTAATCAATCCAGCCGGACGTTTATCCGGGAAAATGAAGCGATCTTCTCTCTCTCTCTCTCTCTCTCTCTCTCTCTCTCTGTCTCTCTTTCGCACACTCGTTCATGGATGCGCGTCCTGACCGGTTGATCTAGATGCGATGGGAGGAGAGGCTGGGTGAACGTTCGCCATGGATTATTGGAGGGCATTAGCATATTCAGCCTCGTTGGTTGCGAGGCTTTCTCTTGCATGCTACCGGTTCTCAATCGGCGGCTATGATCGCTCGAGCTTCGCTGTGTTCGTTCGAAACAGTTGGCGATCCGAATGATGCTGCGCCTACGTACAAAGGACTTGTCCTCTTTGTAATCATCGCACGTAGAAACATGTACCAATCGTTCATCATAATGAACGGGGTAGATTACGACAACATACTCAATTATGACGTACAATACGGAGCTTGCTGGACTTGATGATTTCCATAAGAGAAAACAAATTGCAACAACTTTGAAGAAAGAAGGATGGAAGGCGCGCGTCATCGATAGATTCGGGCACTGTGCGAGGAACGATATAACTTTAGAGGCGGATGACAAAAATAAAACCGATAAGGACACTAACCCGGAGGTTTATTGTTCGAAGGCGCATTGTTGAACGAAAGCGTGACGCATGCCGGTTAACACAATGAGCGTGCGAGCATGGTACGCGGAGCGTGGCACGGCTGCCTGCGTACCTTCCATCCAGTGAATATATACGCGGCTTGAGAATGTAACAAGCGTGCCATTGTGCGCGCGTTGCCGTTGTCGTTCTTGTTATTGTAACGATTTTTCAGTCTTTCCTACCGACGCGCCTCACCTATCTTCCGTGTCTAGCTCGGTGCATCGATGTGCAGCCAGAAATTCGAGGTGCTTTCGGTCCCCGCGACAATTGTCGGAGAACGTAGGCATAAAACGAGCGGCATTCGTTCACACACACACATACACACACCTTTCACCATATGCACCAACATTCTCGATAACACGATAAGCAGATTCGAGAGTGCGCCTACGGAACGCGCGAGTTCCTCCTACCATACGTAAATTAGTTACGATTCGGAGTTTCCGCTTTCGACCGACCCGTTACCCCGTACTTGATGTTTTGAGGCTGTGTATCTGGAAATGAGAGACGCCCGGTGTGATACTGACGCGTTACCAAACTGCCTGAAGTCGTCCAACGGCGAACAACCTGCAAACCGCACGGACCACGGAATACGATAAATCTCCTCCTCCTCCACCTCCTCTATCGTATTTGTCGGTGTATGGTGGTGCGCGATTCGGTCAAATATTCAACCACGCACCATAGCACAATTTCGACGAAAAAGACATTCCAAAGAGACCGATTTCGTGGCTTTCATTTGTTTTCAACCTCGATCACCACGGAGACATTTTCACCATTTTCCAAAGTGCGCTCTTCTATCGAGAGATCTATGCGCATGTCATTTCGATATCGAACAGGTTTATCTTTATGTTTCTTTCGTTCTCGGTCCTGCCGCAAAATGGTCGAATACCTTTCCCACAAAGTTGGAACAGCGGGCAAAGGAGGGAGGGCTAAAACATTTTCCGGCAAATGCTCGAGACTCGAAGATATTTACATAAGAAATTTGTTCGGCTCGTGTTCAAGACGCGTATAGACGACGTTCTGAGGGCGAGGGGCGAGTCACGGCATGAGGATTATTGAGGACTTTTCGAGCATCGGAAGGTATCAGAGACGTTCTACGAGAGGGTTCGAAGAAAGAGAGATGTAACAGAGGCTCGGATAACCGTGTGTGTGTGTGTGTGTGTGTGTGTGTGTGTGCGTGTACCAGCGAAACCACGACGTTGAACAAAGTTCTGCCAGTAATATGGCAGCCTCGGCATTCAACTTCGCTCGTGCTCGACCGATTCGACCGCCTCTAATCTTCAAGATCAACAGCCCAGCATCCCATCACTATCGCATCAACGATAGGGGTGAGCGCGCGTTGTGCAAAAAAATTTCAACGGCAATGCTTACCTTCCGAGTGAGTTTAGTCTCTGGTTTTCTACAGTTTTTTTTTTTCCCCTCTTGCCACCTTTGTTTACTCGAGAGCTTTATCATTTTTTTTTTCGTTTTCAAATTAATTTTTATTTCCCTTCACTTTGTCGATATTTTTGGTTTGTATCTCCTTTCGTGTATTTATTTAAACAACGCTGCCCGCGCCATACCTTGTGTTTACGAAGACCCAGAGACAAAGCGAATTTTGTAAAATGCACACTTTGCATAGACATAGTAGCGCACAACCCAAATAATATTGAGAGAGAGAGAGAGAGAGAGGATCGAACAAAGCTGGAAGCTGGAAACTGGTGAGATCGGTCGAGCAATTTGACACGGAGAAAGTTCATTGGTAAAATGGTGTGAGTGGCTTCCAACAACACGTACATTTGGCGAATCCGTGTGAAAGTATATTCATTGGGTTATTCTATAGGAGGAGGAGGAGGAGGAGGAGGAGGAAAGAGCGAGGGTGGGTTGGAGCTGGTGGTGAGTTTATGTCAACGTTGCGGCCACTCCGTTACCGAACGCCACCACCACCACCACCGCCGCCGCGTAAAAGTTATTGGACAAAGTTCCTTTAGTTGGGTTAGTTGCCGTGGACGCTCTTCTCTCCGTGTGGAGTGTGGACGTTTGGTCAATCCATAGACGCGCATGAGGGAGGAGGAACGGCGATCGGAAGCGGGGGGTGTCGGTTGAAAACAGGGTTGACAAAAGCGGCGAGTGCGGATGAAACGGAGCAGAGCACGAGGAAAAAGGTAGTGGACGGAGATGCCGTTGCCCTATGGCTACAACTCGTTCGATCGGAGCTTAATTTCCGCTCAAATTTCACCCCAACATATGGCTCCTCGCGGACTTTTCCTCGTGCACAAATTCTTCGTGCCCGCATTATTTTACTCTTGCTTTCTTCTTCTACTTTCCTTTCCTTTTCGGATTTAAGAAATTCTCGGGTATACGGAATAATAGTGATGAAAAGGCGCGATAAACAATCACACGGATGTTGTATTTTTTTCTAATTTATCTCACCCCCAACATTCTCCATTTTGGGGAACAACAACTTGTCACAAGATTCGTTGTTGAGAGAGTTCATTTTTATTTGTACAAACAAAAACTTGTAGCCGAGGAATGATTGATTTAATGAAAAATTTTCTCCCTTTTCAGTGGCTTGCTCGACGGTGACTGTGACGAAATGTCAAGCGGCTCTTCACACTCTTCAAGCATTTCCTTTTTTTCGTCCAACTTGTCTCTGCAAGGAACCTCACGTGGACCCCGAATGTAACAGCTTTCAGAACTTTCTCTTCGATCATCCCTGCGTTTACGTTCTCAAGAAGGGTAAGAGTTGTACATTTTTTTCCAACATGGCAATAATTACGGTTTTCCTTTTTTTCTTTTGTCTCATGTTCCATCGGTAACATTGAAAATTAATTAAAAAATATTTTGTCAATGGAAGTTGAAGGCGTTGATGGGTCTATATTTCGGAGTTTATAACGGGGGGGGGGGGGGGGGGGGGGGGGAGAAGAGCTTGAGGGGAATACAAAGTTTCATAAACGAGTTGATAATAGCGTTGTAGAAAATTCCTTTGACCGTCCGTTCCGACTCGTTCGACCACACACTTTTCTCTTCGCCGTGGCTAAACCAGTGAAAACTTTTAACGAATCGCGAAATCCTTTTTTCTGCTGTTTTCAAAGTAAAGACTCGGAAATACAAAATGCCACGGCTCGTTGAAAAAAATGTGACGGGGGTTGAATATAAAAATCAAATGGAATATTCCACGCGTAGTCAACGAATCGGCCGGGGTATGATCGAGATAAAATACAT
>JACEOJ010000108.1:31912-45304 GCA_013761285.1 Campoletis sonorensis
TTCGTTCTTCCGTTCTCCCGCGCACCATCTTCCATCCACCGGTATTGAAGCCATCACGCGCAACTGCGGCTACTCTTCGCTCTTGGCAAACCTACACACGGTGAGCAACGAAGAACGAATAGTATATATCGGACTTGGTCTCGCCTCGAATTGGTTATGTGTGGTAGAGCTCGTTCCGAGTTACGATCCCGCGATCGTGCAAACAATCAGCAACGAAGAGCGCACAAAAGTCTATATAGCCGTGGATAAATATGCCTGAAAAAAGTGAGCCGCATTGGGATTTAATCATTCTCGCTCGTTCCAAGAATTTCCATTTTCTTCGCGCTGTTCTAGAATTGTAAAAAGAAAAAAAAAAACGAGTGTTTTATATATCTATAGAGATAAATGGATGCATGCGTGCGTGCATGCATAGAGGAAATCTACCGCGGTGAAAAGTTTTGCGATATTTTACGTAGCGCGGGACGACGTCCGTTTGGCTAAAATGGTCCCCCAAGACGCGTCTGAAATATACTTGGTTCGTACAATGCTATGCAGGATAGAGAGAATGGGTAAAACGGGTAAACGTGCTTGGGTTCCCTATTCCTTGCGTCTTCCGAGACATTAAGCTTTGCCCGAGCCACCGCGCGCGAAGAACGTCGAGCGATTATCGCATGCACCGCTCGCCGGATGATAACTGCTGCTATTCGACGCTATCCCTCCCATTCAAATATGACAAGGATCAAACTATGTCCAACCACGAAAGCAATGAGACAACTGCGCTAAATAGCATGGAATAGGTCGGTTATAATGTTTTATAATAAATAATGTTTTGGTAGAGCGATGGTGCGATGATGAACGATGAGATTTCAAGTGGCTCGAATTCAGGATAGACAAAAAGCATTCTTAAATCAATGTCTCTCTCGGCTCTGTTTCTCCATCGCGTTTGTCTCGAGCGATAGTGAAACAGTCGTAACAATTCAAGATCCCCCGTACGGTAGTGGATACGAAGGTAAATTCGTCCGGGCCAATAGTATATTAGGATCCGACGATATCGAAATAGCATCCCCGAGAACCACGAGTTTCCGATGCATTGTCACGACCAAACACAATGACCCCGGGACTCGAATCTGTCGAACGGAGATAATACGAGATCAATCGACGCGCGGGACTTGCCTCGTTAGTTTCCCCATCGAGTCAATATTAACTATAATATTTCACCTCGCCGCCTCAAACCCCGCCGCCGCCGCGACCATTCTTTTTCCTCACTCACATTTTTCTTAGCACAATAGTTTGTAGCTACCTAGCGAATTCAACCTAGGAGATTCCCGGCTCTTTGAGCGACGCTGCTGCTGCTGCTGCCGCTGCTGCCAAAGGTCATTCTCGGCATCAATCTCTCGCTCTCTCTCTCTCTCACGCGCAATACAAGATCCAAAAATTCGATATTTGAATATTAAGCATATTCCGTGTTGAAATATCGACGCGTTACAATATATAGATACATGTGCTGTATTAGCTGCGAAGCGATGACTTTGATCCAGAGCCAAAAGACTACCTTCGTCTAGCCACGGAGTTGGATGTAAGAAGAAGCCTCGAGGCGAAATAGTCGAGAGGTAGGAGTAGCGAGCGAGAAACTCGGCGGCCGGGGTCGATTCTATCGGTTACGGTTCCTCGGGGAAAAATTTAGAGACGATTTTACACCCCCTTCCCTCTATAGCCTTCCTTTAACCCTCCAATGATGGGGGAATTGTTCCAAGTGAGTCTATACGCTTCGGTAGAGAGATGACACAGCAGGGAATTGCGGATATGCACAAGAGTTCTCTTCTCTTCGGAAGAAAAAAGGAAAAGGATGAAAAGTGTATCCGCGCGGCGGCGAGTGAGGAGTCATCCGAGTGGATACGTCGATCGAGCCAAGGTGCTAAAATAGCTGAGCAAGCTCGTATACGTACGTCCTCGCATCTCCGAGGAAAACCGAGAAAAATTTTCGATATATAGCGGCGTCTCCAAACTTGTCCTTCGCGGCGTGGTCGGGGGGCAACGGGCTAATCGCATCTGCCATCCTGCGCCTATTAATATATCAATTTCACTAATCTTCGGTACCGGCTCTAGCGCCCTTTAACACCGCGTTTCAATCATTTTCCATTGCTCTTTGATCCCTGATCCGATACATAGTACACGCGTCTCGAACCGCACTTGTTCATCGTGTAACTCGTTGGGAATGAAAAATATTCCGTGTTTCCTAGAATAATAACTATAATCGTGCATCCGCCGGTCTCTGGGCAAACGTTTAAGCTCGACTATTGTTATAATAATAATAATAATAATAGCGAGACTCGGCGATTGTATAATGACTAATCGATGAAATTGCTCATAAATACGATTTATCGTATGTTTTTATTTTTTATTTTTTCTACGACTCGGGCATGATAAAAAGGGCCACCATAAAATGCATATAGTATAAGAGTTGAAATTGGATTGGTGTGGTAAAAAGGTGCCGTATATCGTCCGGTTGAAGCTTACACCCTCGTATACCTCTCAATAATGGAGCAGGACGAGCAAAGAGAAGGTTGGCACGTTGCCGTTGAGCATGGGCTCCATCCTCGAGTGAAATAGAGCATGGCCCATCGAGTTCGACCCTTCTCATTCATCCCATATGTTTCTCCGCGCGCGAGCTTACAACTTGTTCTTCCCTTATTCCCCCCTTCGACGACTCGACTCTGCGCTACTTTGGCAAACTTGGCAAATTTCGTGAGGGGGACCTCCTCTTTTTTCTTCTTACTTTTCCAAATTCCTTAAATTCTAATCCAATTAGTTTATCCACACGTGGTATATGCCCTCCTTTCAAATCCTGTTTGCATCAAGACAAAGCTAAAATCGAAGACAATTTTTTCAATCTCGAAGCTATCGATTGTTGTACACGATAAAACTCGTGTCTCTCTCGCTCCCTCTCTGCGATCTACCGAACGCGACGCCAAGGATATAACGATCGGGCGTGAGGGTGAAAAGAAGCGAAGCTCTACGATTAAAGTCGATTGTATCGAAAACGAAGGTCTCGTTAGTGCGAACGCTCAAGGCTCTATATATCTTTCTGCTTCCTTATTCTGCCCGAGAAACTCCGCCATGCACCATCCGCGCCTGCACACTTTCTGGTGTAGCAAATTGCGACGATCAAGAGAAAAAAAACATAATAGAGAAGAGCTATTTTCCTTCCATCATCTTTTCTTCATCTCACAACCCGATGGATATATACCGCCATGAGCCCCGTCTTATTCCGCCACTTTCCAACTACTATTTAGCGAGTCTTTTGGACTGCTTTTAAACGCGGCTGCAAATGGCCTCTTCCGATAAATCTATTGACAAAAAAGGACACCCTCTATATTTGAATATTTAAGAAAGAGAAAGAAAAAGAAAGCTCGCGGAAGAAGGAGGTGTGACATATTTTCTACAGCCGTTGTGCTCGGCCCGTAGCAATTTTCCAACGCGTATTTTAACCCTTACAATTTATGCCTCGAACACAGGGGCTGCTATACCGGCTGCTATGGTTGCGCGCGCGCATATTTACTTGGTTTATATAGCAACTATATGTCGAGAAAAGGTTACATTTTTTCTTTCAAGTTTCTCCACTCAATAAAATTTGACCGATCGCACTCGCCGCGGCATTTTCCAATATTCCATAAGAATACCAACGACGAGAAAAGAATGGCTCGAGCAATGAAAAATTTGGTGGGAAAAATGGGGGGGGGGGGCGCGGAGACGAGTTCGCCATCTGACTTTTTTGCACGCCTCTCAACTTTATTATGCGTCTCATGGTGCCATGCAGAAGCAGCAAGCCGTTCCGCGTCCGCGCGAAAGTCGACATGGCCGCCATCGCCCGGCGTGTGCCATGACCTTCCCTAGGATACCATCAACCCACTTTCCTCCTCCTCCTCGCAGGCTAATTGCGTGTTTATCCGCGCGGCTTAATTACGCGTCCGCTTGTCCAGGGTGGCCTCGATGCGATAGGAACGAGAGCCGAGTCGACAAATTTACATTCCTCACTTATTTCCTCCTCGCCTCCTCTCTCCATCATTCCGATCCGATTTTGCACACCTTTGTATTTCGGAGCTCGATAAAAATTGATGCGTGCCAAAATTAGAGTGCTAAACGTATAAATACCGGTACTCTCGTCACTTGAACCTCTATAGCGCGCTCTTTCTTCGAGTCTACCATCATCATCCTCGCGACATACATCGATCTATATATTATGATCGATATAATTGGTCGTTCGCGTTGCACTCGTGTGACATTAAGTATTCACGGAGTGTAGAAAAATGAATGCATTTGTTTTCATTTTTAGATTTTTTTTTCTTCCGCGAGGTGTTTAAGCGGGGTCTCTTAATTTCTTGAGCTCAAGTTTTTTCGGTCTTTTCCCGCTACACTTATTCTCGCCTTTTCAACCCTTGCTCTCCATCTCCATGCATTCTCCACTCCTTTCCGGTCTTACTAACCTCCGCACTCGCACTCTCTCTCTCTCTCTCTCTTTACTCTTTACTCTACTATGATTCGTAGGAGCAAGAGCCCTTCCAAAATGAGCTTTATAACGCTTGGCCCATTTCTTCGTGAATGAAGAAACCGCGTGCCATGCGAAAGCGCACGAGAGAGAAAATTCTATAACCCCTTTTTTTCACTCTCCCTTGGCCGTTTTTCTCTCTCGCACGAGTCAACGCGCGTTGCCTCATTGTTGTAATTTGTGGGCCGCCGAAAAAAAGAAAGCGGAAATTGGTATATGAGAAACGGTTGGTGGAACGGTTTTTGGATGAGGTTTTCAAAAAATAATAGTAAACGATAAAAAAATGTTGGAAGCTTTTAATCCGGTAGATCGTTTAGCGCGATACCTAAATGTTGACCAACCTTTATGTAACGTAGTTTATGTTTCGTAGTTTATCCTTTATAGCGATGAAGAGTATATCTCACTTTCGGTGAGAGCAGAAGAAAACAATTTCGTGGATCAAAGTTTTTCGTTTATCCAACGTCTTTTGGCACGACGAAAGAAAGGCGCGTGTGTGGTATAGAGAATGGGAAAGAAAAGCTCGACGGTACGCGCGCGGCGAGTATGAAATAGAAAATGCATTCTTGCGGTGATATAGGGGTGATCGCGGGGAGGGTATTGAAGTGGCCAAACGGTAGATTCGGTCACAGCCCGAAAAGTCCATGCACCGACTTTGTGGGATTTCCGGTAAGCCATTAGCCCTGCGAAACGAATGAAAAGAGTCGTGGAAACGACATTGATAAAGATTGCGAGTAGGTGGAGTTTACCAATTTCCGCAGCTCCCGCTTTCGAACCAAAATATCCGGCTTTTCAGCCATTCATATTTTTCTCATATATTTATAAACAAAACCCTTCTACCCTATCAAATATTCAACCTTTTCGTACTTAATTAATACGTCGATTATTCGATAATTAATATCAATTTTATACGATAAAATCAAGAGACATCATAACAATTGGTTCTTCGACCCAACAACCACCGAACAACCGCGGTGGTATATATAAGAATAATAACTACGACGTCGATTATTCTTTACGATTCAACCGCTTCAATTATATGCATTTCTCATCTTCATTAATTTCAATCTAAAGGGTGTTTATGCTTCCTGCGCAATTGGCCATTCATTCTATGTACGAGCTATGGAATATGACGGAGTATTTTGTCCGCTGCACTTTCAGAAGTAAAACTTGCGCCCCGTGCATTATATATTCCTTCCTACAAATGTGCAGCTATATGTTTATCTTTGAAAGAACATATGAGGTGTTGAAAAATTCGTGGTACCGCTGTTTTTCATCGAAATCACGCATTGGACATAAAATGTTTCCAACAAAAGTTTCATAGTTTCAAGAAATCTATTCAACGCGGTAGAAAACTCAGCCACCCCCCCCCTTGGAGGGGAATAACTTTGAATTTCAATGCAGAATCCCGATTCTTCATTGTATTGTCTCATCCTGTATGTGACGACAAGAAACTTTCTTCGCAAACCCTTTTTTCGAATCATGCATTTTTTATGGTTTTATATGGACTTTCCGTTGACTCGAACAGCAAATGTTCAAGTGCATATCTATATCTTTCGCGTTAAATGTTTCTATTTTCAAATCTATAATCAGAATACAACACTGAAACCATATTAGAAAGATTCCGACTCAAACTTCTACCTGCTTCCAAAGAGGGCAACGAGAACGAGTTTCCTTTGACGGAATTGAATACGCCCTTTTCAATAAATAGCTCTCCCCCTCCCCCCCTCCCCCTCCCGCCGCCCGACTCATATCCATGCCCCTGCTTGTATATATAAATGTAGCTGATTTTCGCGGTATACACGGACACACGTCGTTGAGCTCGGAGCCATACTTGTTCGTACTTGGCAGTCAGTTACTGCAATGCAGTGCCAGCAGCTCGCATAGACGCCACCCGTACTTTGCTGCTGCCGGCTATTCGCGAGCATCCGGCCAAGAAACAAGACCTACGGAATAAGGCATTACGAACGCCCACTCTTTTGTGTCAGTCCATTACTGATTATCCTACAAAACAATATCTAATATTTGAACTCCGGTTGAAATTCTATTATTTATTTCGGCAATAAAACGGCTTCAAGTTTTTGGAAAAAGTGTTGCAAGCTGTAAAAGTTTTATTGTTACTTCTCCGCGTAGCACAATATTACATTCGTGTCAATATAGGTACCTATAATAATTGAATGTAGATGAATTGAAAAATGTGCCCATATTATACATTTATAGGGCATAAAAACCAAGTTTACTTCCACCAAAGTAATGAGGAATCATCAATATTTTTAACGATAATAATTACCACTCGTTTTCATTAGACCCCGTGGGAACGGACGACTGCTTTGCACATCGATCTACGAGTACAATTTATTCGTTGCATACACCGGTAATGAATTTTATATGCAGCGTCCCAACGATGTTACAATTTGCATACATTTACCGTGCTATAGTTAATTAATAAACATACACGCAACAATTGTCTTTCGCGTGAAATTTTTATTCATTTCCCCTGATACGTACGCGACGATTGAAAAGCATTGGCCATTTTTTTTTTTTTTTTCTTGCTTCAATCGAGTAAAACAAAAATTTAGTGAATGAAGCAAGGCCTAGGCCTAACTCAATACGCTCTTAGAGCTGCGATGAATTTCCGTGCATCGTCCTAGGGAGAGCAGTGGAGAGGATTATCAGACGGAAGTAGCTAGCCGCCAAGACGCCCCAAACCCATCCAACCATTCGGACATTTAAACTACTTCCGGTTGGTTAGTCCCGCACCACACATCCCCGAGATGCCTCCCGGATCCACCAAATTATTTGCACCGTTGAGCTACTTCCGGTTGAAGCTCCGCTACCTGCTGATGCGCCATTCTCCTTAAATAAATCAAACACAACGATCACGACCTACCGAGGGACATTTGATCAGGATTCGCATTGTGAAGATGAAAAGGGAAAAAAATCGATAAGAAAGTTTCAATGAAGGTTGCAATAATTCAATGATTTTTCGAACAATTACACAGCAGCAAGGCGTTCTTGGCGGTGGTGAGTGAAACGGGATACATCCATGCATGAAAGAACTTGACCGATGTGCACGCGCAAGATCAAAGGCCCCGCCGATGTGCTGCTGTTCGAATAACCGAATGTGACAACAATTTGTAATAGCAGGGCATTTTATATCAATTCCACCCGACTTTATTTTTTTTGTTGTAAAAGTTGACCGTTTGATGAACTCCGCGTATGCTATGGTTTGATTGAAGAAAAAAAAATACATTCCAATAAACGCAAATAGCGGTTAATACTATTGTACAAAATGAAGGAAGAAAAAAAAAAAAAAACATTGAACAAGTGGCAGAGTACACGAGACAAAGTAAAAGAGTATTATAGATTTAAGTCGTGTCTTATCGCGGAGGAGTCGTAGCCTCGGGCAACAGCAGCTCCGCGTCGTCGTCGTCGACGTCGGAGTCGTTGTTGGTCCGCGGACTCGAGCATTCTTGCTGGCTTTTGCTGGCTCGGCCTCTCGAGAGACAGAGTCGAGAATATACGTATGAAGGCGAAATTCAAGTGGCAGATTCGAGCAACTAAAAACATGCTACTACCGCACGTCGTGGAATCCAACTTTGAAACTGGTCCCTCCGCGAGCCGCCAAACGATACTCGAACAAACACGCGCATTCCCATTCTTCCAATCTTGCGCGCGCGCGTATACAACTTTGTCAACTAGAAATCAATTCGATACAATTCAAATTACTTAAACTTTTACAACGACAAAAATTCGGTTCAACGCACAAAACCGATGTTGAAAATTTTCTTGTTCCATATGGCTTTCGATAAAAAAATCTCATGAAAAATCGATTCTCACGAAAAAAACAGTAAATTTTCTTTGTTTCGTGAGATATTATTTTGCCGAGAAAATGGCACTGAAAACAACTGCGCTATAGGAACCGTATTGGACTTTGGTGAAAAAACTTTTTGCCGATACACCGTGCGGAGAATGTTTATTTTGTCACTTCGTTCAAAGTGAAATATTTTATTCGCTCGATGGTTTGATCTTTGGGAAGCCGAAGTTTGTCTATACGTTTCACAGTCAATTGTACATGCAAAGCCGAATAAAAGATGAAGAAACGAAATTGTCGAATGCAGCAGCACGAGAAACGAAGTGACAAATCCGTCGATATGTTTGTTCATTTTGTTTTCTTTTTCATCGCCTTTTTTTTCCCCCTAGGGTGATAAAGAAATTGTTTGGGGAACAAAGCAAGGGGTTCCCGGAGGTATAAGAAGCCGGGTGGCAATAGAGATTCGGTAGCGATTTTGCGGAAACGTCTGTGTGCCGCCTTTTCTACATACAAATTCTCCACTCCCTTGTCGAAAGCTTTTTCCTCTCGCATATATTCGTTTATTTTCCGTTACCACGACACGTCGTCATATACGCGCGGCATTCAATCGCCATACGATAGTCGATTCGTGCGCTGCTATCAAAAAGTAGCTCCGTGTGTTACATTTAAAGCCGACTTTCCACTCGTGGAGCTTCGTACAACTCTCAGCAGTGAGGGCGGTTTGGATTTTTTTTTAGGGATCAAGTTTCGAAGTGTTTATCAAGGAGAAGAATTATAGAAATTCTGTCTGGGGCAAGAGGGTAAAAAGGGTAAGAGTGACTCGGATTTGAGGAAGGCGTCTATATAATCGTAGCGCCGCTGAGCAGGCGGCTGACGTCGCGAGACGTCGCGGACCCGGAACGGGACAGGGGCTGGAAGAGGAGCTGGTGGACAGGTGAGGGTCCGCGACGAGGAAAAGCAGAAAGAAGGTCACGAGGCTCGTTCGAGTGGTCGTGGTTGGGGCGCGGGGGTGGTGGTGGTGGTGTTGGTGGCAGTTGATGCGCGCGCATCAACGCACACACCCGACGCAATCCCAGTGCAGATAGTTCTGAATATTCCATAACGCAATTTCCATGAGAACGAGCCGAGGTCTGAGAACCGGATCTCTTCTCTCCCGCCGCGCCTCTCCCTGCACTCTCGTATTCGCCTCTATCCGCACATCACAAATCCCATCCTCAACTACCATCATACACCGCTGCTACATGCAAGGGCGAAAAATCATTTATCAGCCAGTTTCGCTTCAACCCGAATTAACACTATTATTCATACATTTAATTTGCTTTATCATATCAATCGTTAATCATTCGAACAACTTAACGATCCAACGGTACAATTTCCCAAATGTAAAAACGCCCCGTCTCGATCCCCCTAATTGTCTTATTGTACTTGTTGTAAATTACCATGCAGTTTACCCCGATACGTCTCGGTCTTGACGCGTTGGGATTGCATGGCTCGGTAAAACCCGCAAGGCTGTACGCAACAACAATAAGTGCGATGAGTATGAATTAGATCGATGATGCAACTGCATGGTGTCATCCGCATTTCTCGTGAGTTTTTGTGTTTTTTGTTGAATCAGGTCATTCGGGCAAGTGAATTGCGATAATAATAATTTGTAGGCTGGTCAAAGTTATGAGCGATCGATTTTGTTCAACAGATAGGTATAATGTCAGGGGTCGTCGTGTATAATCTTTATAATCTATATGTGCAACCCCGCCCCATCATCGCGGCCCCCCCCCCATCCACCCCATTCACCTTGCTAATATGATGGGTCAACCATCTTATCGGATATTCACTCTCTACATCTATATAGACTAACAGCAATCTTGAAACACGTTGATAGGAGCGAGTGGCACCGCATCATTATCTATCGCTAGCGCACAACAAATAGCTATTTGTATCCGACGAATTACATCAGTTGTGAGATTCAGTCAAGGGCCTTAATGAATGTAAATGAAATACAAAATAAATGTATCGCCGTTTAAAAAGTGGATTGAATGTTGAAACCATACTAAAGAAACGTCAAGTTTTGTCCGCTCGAATGTCTGCCAATTTTCGTGTGGCCTCGAACCTCAAGGTCGCGTTTTTTTTTTTTTTTTTTTTCCATGAAACTGCACGAGTGAGAGAAGAAAACGAAACTTCTGATAATATTATAGGCGCGAGGATATTTCACAAAATCCGTATAGGTATTTTTGATTTATCAACACGATGTGATTAACTCGGGTCGTTGGGAATAGGATAGAGAAAAACATTAAATAGAAATGAAGCGCGAAGCAGGAAGCGCGTGGAAATGGAACGGAAAGCGAGAAGAGAGAAAAAAAAAGCAAGCTTTTCGCGAGAATAAGATTCCTCATATCGCGTAACGAGAGATAAAGATTTTTCTTCCTCTCTGTTTTTCTCTCGCGCTTTCATCCGATTCTTTCATTACTTTTCTCTCAACTCTCCTGCATGTATCTTTTCACCGCTTGATACCACTTCGTTTGACCCACACTCCGGCCGCACTGGATTTTTTTCCTCGAGGCCTCGAATTTTCAAGCATTATTTTTACAAAGATGATTTTCTATTCCAACGGCTAGTCGGCGGTCGACCCACATTCTCAATCTTCTTCGTCAAATACACTTCCGTTCTGGCGGGGTTGCACCGCCGTGAACGGGGTACGCGGCTGTACTGTACGCAATAAATGCTAGATTTGAAAAATCGGCCACGGATTATTTTGGACCGTTTGAATTGAAGCTCCTTGCGCGCGGCTGCCCTCGTAATTACAAAAAAAATGTGATGCTGAATATTAGATCGCAATTTCGTCGTTGATTTTTTCACTCGTCAGCAACTGCCAGCAATAAAAAAAACTTTTTTAGCAGCTACATATCTGGTGAAACGTGAAATCGCAGCCATATATGCATATTTATTATACATGCATGCCGGTGGAAAGATACACGCGCGATTGTGGAGAGTGTCCAGCATGCACGCACCGTGCCGAAAGTACCTCCGCGTAAGCGATATAATTTTCGTAACTGCAAAACCCGCTATGACCGCGCGTTCGCTTACACCACGTTCGGTTTGAACCTAATCGCTTATGAATGCGTCCTCGAACAGTCGTATACGCTCCGTGCGGCTTGCACAAAGCTCGCACGTCTATGAATATAAATGCGCGTATGTATGCGTACATCTCGGAAATTGTGTGACGGGCAATGCGCGAAAGAGAGGGAGAATGTGCAACCAACGTTAAATTCGAGTTACCTCGCGCGGAAAACCCATAGGATTTCGCCAACGGAACTCGACCGATGTTTGTTTGAGAAAGAGACACCCCAAACACTCGTTCGCTATTCACGAAAAAATATGATGAATGAAAAATATATGAATTCCAACAAGTACAATGATAAATATGATAGCTCATCTCGAAACACTTTGCTGTATACAGTTTTAAATGATTGAAAAAAGCCTCATCATCGCTTGCCATTGAAAATCTCTCATAAATTCGTCAAAATGCGTTTCGAACGAGCCATGATTTTCCCAGCAGAGTAAACGGATACCGGTTTTTTCTGCTTCACTCCCGAAAGTTTGAATAACACAGATGCTGAAAAAACCAAATTTAGGCACAATGTATCATTTTTTAACATCGTATCAACTTTTAACTACCAGCAGTTAAAAGTACTCCTCGTCGTACCCCTCACCACTCATCCATCTCGCGACAGTTGCAAAAAGATCTACTTTACGTGATGTTCGTAATGGTCGTTACGCGTTATATGAAGAACGCGCGTGAACGATTTGTGAGAATCTGTTCAGCTTCGATCAATCAAACCGAGTCACCTTGATCAAATTGTCGATGCAATTAAGTTATTTTTCACTCTTTTTTTCTCTTTTATAAGCATCAGTCATTTGTTTATTCGTACGCTGGCAAAAATAAACAGAGGCAAAAACTGATGAGTGTAACTGTGAGAAGTTTGAAGCGGAGTTGCAGCCGTTGCGCCTTCCTCTTGAAATACGAAATTCAATTAATTCGCGAAAACAACGTGCCTTTTCCGCGATAAGCTAATGCAAAACGTTAATTACGAGAGAGAGAGAGAGAGAGAGAGAGAGAGAGAGAGAGAGAGAGTGAGCGAGATAGCGTTAAAAGGGGGGAGGGAGTGTGTGTGTGTGTGTGTGTGTGTGTGTGTGTGTGTCAGGAAATTCGTGACGGACTCGCCGCGAGTCTGGTGGAAACAGCTGGTGACCCGGAGCATCGGGGAAAGGGGGGGATGATAATGCTGCGGGAGATGAGCCGTTTCTCTCCTGCTCTATATGAAAACCATGTGCACTCGCCCAATACACGCGACTACTAAATCGGAGCAAAGCGCGCGCCAAGTCGTTGGAAAATTCGCGGGACCCGACTGACCGGAAGTGATGCGAGAAAATGGTGCCACTGCATGCGTAACCCAATCCCTCCCACCATTTACCCATATACATTTTTATAAACAGTGCGTATAGGGGAACATGGGGCAAAATGAACTTTTAAGGATCTAAGACGAATTTATCGATAAGCATACGGTCTTCCAACTTTATTTGAGTCTCAAAAGTCATTCCAGTTGCTAGTTTTTCGAATTTCCAAAAAAAAAAATTTCGGGGCAAAACGAACTCAGCCTCTGAGAGGCAAAAAAAATTATTAAAAGACATTTCCAACGGCTGTACCGTTGGAAATGACTGCCCCCGGGTGGAATGCGAACTCTGATATACGAGGAAACAAATAGGACCCCCTTGGAACCATTTATTAGAGGCACGAACTGAAAAAATAGGGTTAAGTCGCAGATCGCTTCTAAACCCATTTTTTGGTGACATGCGGAAAATGAACTTTGAGTTCATTGCACCAGGGTATAAACGATATTTCAACTATATGTAGGTATTGAAACAGATTCTCGTTCCCCGTATGTCGGATTCCGTGAAAAAAGATTTGTGGGGCAAAACGAACTCAGCCTCGGAGAGACATAACGAATCGGAAATTGATATTTTTCACAACAAAGGCGTTAAAAGCAAATACTTAATAACG
>JACEOJ010000108.1:45314-123838 GCA_013761285.1 Campoletis sonorensis
CCCCCCCCCCCCCGCGCATTATTATTATATTACAACCTTTCCCCCCGACACAGCCCCGCGATAACTTTTGCCTTATTTATAAACAAAAAAATATTCAAAGCAAAGAAACGCAACGAAAAAAGTGTAACCAGATGTTTTTCGAGATGTGCATGTACCCAATATTTTCATTTATTTGGCATTGAAAGGATAATCGCGAGCGGTGGTATACGTACGTACATCGAATCCGCGACTGCCGCGTCGAAGGGACAGAGACAAAGACAAACAATAAAATAAGTCTGCAAGCGGGGCGCTCCGACCTATCAATTTTTTATACACTTTTTTCCCAGTAATTTCCGCGCATCCATAAACAAAAATAAAAAATATTCAAGAGACATAACTGGGCCGCGTGTTCTATCTTTTTTCTTCCGAATCCGCGTTTCTCATTCGCGCTAGAAGGAAATCGTGACTGGTATAACTTTGAAAGGAATAACGAATCGACAAGAAGTAGGACAATCAATTGAAACAAACGAGGTCTACTTTAACAAAAGTGTATACCAGCATCATATATAAAAGCTGGTACTTGGTTTTTTTGCCCTCTTGATCCGTCAGGTTTTTTCGATTTCTCGCGCCTACTCGACGTAAATCAGAACGCGACAGCTTATTAGCATTCCGCCCGCTCAGGCTCTCTCCGCGATTCTCCCTTTTCTATCTCGACCGCGCAGTCGCCGCCGCCGCATGCACCGACAAATCTAACGAGTATAAATTCAATGAGATTTCGATCGATGATATCGCCCGTTGGAATAATGTGCTTAATATAGTAAAAGTAAAAGATATCGGGCGAAAAAAAAAATCGTTCATAGACGACGAGTCTCACGCGGACTATATCGTACATATATCCTATTAATTCCAGGATCATTTATAACGCGCGGGATTTTTCTACTTGAGCTTCTCATCTCTGAACTGCTCCATTCAACTATATTTTATTTCTTTTTCTATTTCAATTTCGACGTTACCGTTAGTTTATAAGTGGCTCGGGATCCTCGATCCGCGCTCGTTCTTCGCTCCATCATTTATATTTATATCGATCAATTTATCGACCATACAGTTAATTGATTCTTCATTCAGGACCGGCTACGTTTTTTGTTGGTTATAACTCATATCTCGCCGGCTTTAACATTAATGCGAATAATAAATACTTTCATTGCGTATACCTCTCACGCGACTGTCAAATATTAATTGTCCCTTTTTTGTCCCCGGTCTTTTATGCTTTCAGGGACGCCTGTCACGATGCGTGGACGCAACTTCGACTGTCACCCATGTTTGGTTGCATCTGTCCCAAGAATCAGATAAAAAAGCGATGCGATAAAATTTTTTCGACCGTCAATCACAATCCTTGCGTCGGTAAGTTGAAATCTTCCTTTATTTTATTTGTTTGATTATCAAAATCTTTGTGCATTCCGAGCAGCGGATCAAGTTATTTATAATACAATATTTCAAACTGATTCATACACAAATATATACACGTTTTCACCGAGACTTCTTATTCCGCGGGCGCTGCTTTCGACAGAAAAAAATATCTTGCCCTCGCGGAATTGAAAGGTGGCGCAAGCAATTTTCCTTTTTTCTTCTCTTTTTTGCAATTGAACGACGAGTGGCTGACGACATGTTTTGTTCGACAAATTCAAACAAAAGTCATGCCTAATCATTAAACAATATTTCATTTCACCTTCATACGTACAAGTGTGCGTATAGATATCTATTTAGAATAGCAATGATTCATTTTCGAATGAAAATGCCATTACAAGTTTTTCTTTTGTTATGAACGAAAAAGATTTTTTGTTGCCGTGATCGTCGGCGGACCGACGACGGATTATAAAACACATATCGCAGTTTTTACATACGATATTTTATTCAATGTTTAAATGCATGGATACTATTTCATTAAAAAATACTACGTACGTGCTCTAGCATTTTTGCCAATATCAATTTGAAGGTATAGTATGCTTTTTCCTAATTATATATTACGAGCGGCTTATTTTACGAAGAGAAAAAAAAAAGGCATTTTTCGGAGCATTCGGATATGTTTTGTATTGAAATACGTTGTAATGTCTTGCAGCAAATATCATTGTTACAATAGTAGAGACGGTTATTATAAAATGAATTATTGTATCATAGCGATGTGCTGTGTAACACGTAGAATGTGAAGGATGATGAATCATCGATAATTGAAAATGAAATGATGGTGAAAACCATTTGTTTTTCTATACTTCCATATTCATGAATTCGAAAGGCGAAATATTGTTCATTGAATATGCGAGTTGATTCTATGTTATTGAATTTTGTATATGAAAACGCTTGCTGCTTGGTCTCATTCAATTGTGCAAAAACAGATAAATAGCTTGCGCGACCCTTTGGATTTTCATGGGATATTAATATTTCTACATAAGCGTAATATGAAGTACCTATTTTAAGGAGAAATACAGTCACACCCCGCTCGACTCATAAGATTTGCTTATTAATGAAAAATAGCCGAGTCGGGGTGTGACTGATGTACCTTACAGAAGCCTGCTGAATACCAAATAAAGTGTTGATGTTGTGGAATTTCTTCCAATTATATGTTTCGGTCCAACCACTGCAACCTACTATTTTGTGCGTGCGTGGGTGGCTGTGCTGATCTTTTTTTTTTTTTTTTTTTTTTCGTTTTTCCGTCACCATTTTTCATTTCAACAAATGTTGTCGTTATACTTATCAATATTGTTCGTAATCGAAGCACACATCGGAAAGCGTACTTATTTATTTATTTTTTTGTTAAAAGTTCGAGACAAGTTTGTTCCAATTGTAATTTGGAATAAAGAACAAAATATTTCCTGATTTCAGGATGCCATAAATATGATACTGGCGTATTAAAAAATTGTCTCTCGTCATTACGGAACAAATAATAATTTCCTTTTGCTCAACAATATTGTTTGTCAACACCGAAGTACCGAATTATTGTTATACTTTTAAAACTTTTTCTTCACGAATGATTTTCAGTATTTATTGTATTTCATCATTTATTTTCTGCTTCCGTTAATTACAACAACTGATTATATTCGTTTTTTTTTTCTTTCCAAATTTGTAATACTCATTTATGAATTGTTTGTTTTGTTAATCATGCGCTGCTATAAGCTATTCATTCAATAATGACTTTCATATCTGTTGACCGATCGAACGTTCATGTAATTATTGAGAAAAAATCAATGGGAAGCGCGTCTTGGCCACATCAAATTTTGCTGCATCTCGTATGAGAAGCGGATAAACGATATGCAGAATAAGGAGAATGAAAATTTAAATGATAAAAAGTTAATTTTTGAATTGTCTCTCAGTAAGATTGAGTTGTTGAAAGGTTTCTCAGCCGGATTGACTTGTCGTCCCACAATTATTATCATTTTATCATTAGCATCGTCGCCATTGTTGATTAATCAAATATCATATACATCTAGATATAAATGAATTGACATATTTATATTCTGCGTTATTTCATGTGTGGCCTGTGGTAACGTAATTTTTGCCGATCGCCTGGTATAGCGCAGCTCAGCAGCTCGTACGCTTTCGTGTGTTATATAGCGTTGATTTTATGTATTATATATTTTCATATCATATCTCGATATTTCATCATCATTATTATTTTTTTAAGGATAAGCGAGCGATCGAATGGTAATGGTAATTCAAATCTGAATCCTTTTGGAAAGTTAGTCGTTCGGGCCGCGTGCGTCATTCGCTACGTATTTTATTCATTTTTTTTTTTTTTAAATCATTTTGTTTACGCGTTATAAATATCTCATTCATTCGTTTTCCCAGCTATTTTATTATATTCGACTTGAAAGTTTATGATAACGGCATACAATTTCATATATGTTTGCATATAGATATATCATATGCCAAACTCCATTTCAATGATGGGAAAATCATTTATTTTTGCGTCGAAGCTAAACGGATCTCATTGTTTGGCCCGTTCAGGATTTTTTTCTTTCTCAAATTGAGTTTTTACTGGTTCCCCATTTATTTTTTCGACCCCTCGACGTTTTCACCGCATCATCAAGCACCGACCGCTGTGGTATGAATATGAATGAGCGGATCCCTATGCCGTCTGCTTTCGCGAAGAAAATCCTCAAGAGGATTGACGCAACTTTACTCCTTAATATTCCGTATACCGTATATTCGTTAGGATACGAATGGTCGCGGGTGAAGGATTTCTTTTTCCTCCTCAACTACAATAACTGTTGAAAGAAAAAAAGAAAAAAAGAAAAAAAGCCATGATAAATGAGTCGATAATCATTATGCGAATGATATTTCTGATATTACGAAAGGAAGAGACTCTTAGCGCGGGCTTTCGATCTTTTCCATCCTCATTATTTTTAGTTTCGCGCGATTATACGCTATCGTCAAGTTTTGCGGTTGAAAGCTTTGGTTCTCGCGCGGTAATAAAGTACTACAGCTCGACACGAGATGCATTTATCATTTTCGATAGCTACTCAAAACGTTTGAGCGGTATCTCGAAAAATATATCGAACGAGTTATTATTTATTTGAAACTCAAATGAGGTACCTATAGATTTAATTATGCGCCGATCCTCCGCGGCATTCATTATTGTCGCCCAGAGCGCGCGAAGACCTGACGACGAGAAGGAATTCGCATCGAGGAAGAAATCGATGCTGCACATTATCCCGATTTGCGTTATTCAATTGCAACGAACCATTCAAATGCACGAGCACCGACATTAGCATCCCCCAAATAAGTATAGAGCTTCTTATTAGACGCGAAACGATAAGAATATCTCGTCGTTTCTCGTCCGATAACACGGGTCAATTTATTTCTCTTTTGTTCTGTCCTCTAAAATTATTTCAACAAATTTCGTATAATATGCCTCGTCATTGCGAATCGATCCGATTGAAACGGTCAAAAGCAGAATTAAAGAGTCGTCGTAAAAAATTGAATTTGATGGGCAGAACGAGCGAAATAATGTACCAATGCATGTCATAATGCGTACTTTCTATCACTTTTTCTCGCATGTAAATGTTTTTCTATTATTCTACTCACACACTGTCTTTTCTCTCACTGTATCCAAATATTTTTGTTTCTTCTTCTCCAAACAGTGTATCTACCAGAAACGTTAAGGAGTGGATTTATTACTATCAAACTTGTCCAATTTCAACGCCATATTGATCCGCGATCCGCAGTTTTATTTTCGTTTCGAACGATTAGTGTTTTTTTTTCTTCTATTTCTCATAATAATACAATATGCAAATGCCACGAATAATCATAACTGATAAATCCGCTTTTTGAACGAGTGCAAAAAAACTGTTGAAGATTGAGTTCACGAGGTGTAAAATTATTATCTCGAATCTTACGTAATCACGCATCTATTGAGACTTTCCGTGAGCAACTTTTTTCGAGCGAACCCGAACGGAAACATAAACTTATGCACATCGAAACCATCATGAACGAGCTGTGTTGTATTTTTCTTTCCATATTATTATTATTATTTCATTCCCAACAAACGTTCGTTTCATTAAATCTTGTCGTGCGGTTCTTTGTTCGTTTATAATGTCATTATAAACTCGCAATGTTTTCCACGCTTCGATTATATTTTATATCGTGTCGCGTCTGTTTCGCCTAAAAATTTAGAAGCAACAGAATGTATCATCTTAGAAAATTTTCATCGTGAAACAGAGAGGTAGATAAATTAATAAATAATTCAATATTCAAGTTTCCTTTCTGCCTGTTTTTAAGGCATTTACTAGCTCAAATATCTACTCCGTTATGTATTTCATGCTCTCGTTTTGTCAGTTCGAAGCTCCGAATTTTGCAAAAGACACACTCGTGTATAACCAAGAGCCGGCCGGGCCGGGTATCTCTACGGTTCGCGTTAAATATTCAAAACGGAACCTTTCTCTCCTCTTCTCTCCTCTCCTCTGTCTTTGTTCTAACCGGTCGAACTTATCTTTTCCTCTTACTTCCTCCTCTTCTTCGTCTCCTTCTTCTTCTTCTTCTTCTTTCTGTTATTCGGTATATCCGGTGATGGGAAAAACCGGCAATGGACCAGCCATAATTCAATGTTTTCTCTCACTCCATCTCTGCCTTTTTCTCTCTTCCTCACACCCTGCCCAACTCTCTCTCCCTCCGCTTACTCCTATCCATGCCGGAGAAACGTAGAAGTCGTTTCTTATCAAAATCCAATTTAAAGCAGACTTTGCCTCCCTTTTCCTCACCGCACTATCCCCATTCTGGCCTGCCTCATCCTCGCTTTCTTTCTTCCTTATAACATTTTCGTTTCTTTTTCTTCATTGAGCAGTTCTTCCGAATCAAGTCCATGACGTACAAGCACCGTTCGTTCGAAAATTCCTTAAAATAACTTTGAACAATAATAATACCTTCGACGATCTTCAATATGGAGTTTGTATGAAAAAATAGCAAATGAGGTGTGATACTCATTTATTTGACTGATGAAACGGAGCAGCTCACGGAAATTTTTGCTCATTGTGCGTGGCGATGAAAGAAGAGAGAAGGAAGAATGTATACGGTGAACACTAACACAAACACCCGAACACCATCAGCCAGACAGACAGATAGACAGACAGTAAGAAGAATGATCGAGGAGTTTGATTGTAAATGAAAAAAAAAAAAAAAAAGAAAAAAACAAAAAAAAACAACTAAAGCGATGACTGAATTCGTTGGCTCGCGGTCTTTTTCTTGTGTGTTTCAGACTTTCTGCCCTCCTCCGCGTCCGTAGACCTATCGGGAACAGACTCGGCCCTATATCCGTTCGACCCCCAGCAGGAGAACTTTCAAGAGATCTGGTTGCCCCCGACCAGTATGTATCCCTATTTTCTATTTCCGGGTATATCGGCCACGGGCAAAACCTCTTATTACGATAGTTACGAGGGTGATACGTTCGAGAATCGTCGTGGTGACGTAACGAGACTAGACAATCGTAATAACGGCGGTCGTGGGAGGAACGATCACGAAGTACCGGAGTTACCGGGTGGCATTCGTACCGGAACTCCGATGATCACCGTTTACGCTGATCGAGGCTTCGATACGGAGCAGCGTTTTAACGGTGATCCGGAAGCGGAACGTCGCGAGCCCGGTGGCCCCGATCAATCGGGTCATTCGCATAATTCCCACGATAATCATCATGATAATAATGATAATGACGACGATGAGGATTTTCGGGGAATGATTTACGGTCGAATTGGCGGTAGCAAAGCGAACGGTTACAACCATCAACAACGCGGCGCAGGCTCGAACGAAGGAGGTAGAATTAACTTAGGGATTGCCAATGGCAACGACTTGTCTCTGTCTTCTTCCTTCTCTTCCTCTTCTCCTTCTTCATCCTCATCATACTCTTCTTCTTCATCTTCTTCTTCTTCTTCTTCTTCTTCGTCTTCGTCTTATAACTATCCTGGACGATCGAACGAACCCAAGCATGATGAGGACGCTTCGCGCACTGATTATCCGCAGTTGAAATATCCCCGTCAACAGACGCATGACCCCGAAATAAAGAATCATCAGCACCAAAATCCACCGTATTATCGTCATCGCGATCGGCACAATCAGCACCAACCGATGCAACACGGCCTCGATAATCGTCACGATTATTCCTCCCCTCGTAATAAAGATACGTCAGCACCACCACCCGCACCACCACCACCAAACTTAGATGCACTCGATCCCATCGCATTTCCGGCCCCGCCGCCATATTGGCAACGGGGAAACAACTACGGCACCAACAAGGCACAAGCACCACCACGTCCCACCTACTACTATGAGCACGGTGTCGTCGTAGGTCGTTTCGACGACGACTACGACCACCACCATCACCACCACCACCACCATCATCACTTTGACAATGATGGATCGTCTGGCGGCTTGTCCTTGCCAGTCGATCGACTCTTCGATCTTCGAGAGGCTTTCGACGGTTTCGTCGATCAAGGTAACTTGACAAATGCACCCGGAATCCCGGACAGGCTCGGTGAGGGATTAAATGCATATACATACACGCCTATATACTACCTCCGACCACCAGACATATTTCACGCCAACTTTTCTTTCTTTCTTTCTTTCTTTCTTTCTTTCTTTCGAACCCCTCTCTGCAGCTCTCTTTTTCTCTCGCCCAACCATCCTTGGGTTTCCTTTTTTTCCAAACATACCATTCTATGAAATTTACTTGTAATCAAACAAGGATTTTCAAACGCGCAGTTGGCTCTAATATGCTCTGTATATGGGCAAGATCGTGGCAAAGCGGAATTTCTTTTTTCTTTCATTAATTTATCATTATTTTTTTTGTGCAATTGTCTTATAAATTTACGAATCCGTTGCGCTTTGTTGCGCTCTTTCCCACATTACATCGACATACACACACACACACGCACACGTATATGCATATATATTGTTTCATAGGCTTTTAGGATCTGTTTCGTTGTATGAAATTTTAATATATACACGGTATTTTTTTTAGTACCACGTTTATAAATAGGGCGGTAATTTTTTTAGTTTTCATTCTCGGTACACAAGCGAATCATCATCCTGGTACGTATATCGGAGCTTTGCGAGGTATTAAAAAATCGAGAAACGACTATTTTGCTCGTCAGCCAGATGCATTAACTAAAAACCAAGAAGAAGAAAAAATGTAATTTTCATGAAACTTTATTTTCTATGAACGATCGATGCCGAATTTATAAAAGTAACATTCGGGACACCGGATACACGCGGAATACAAAAAATTTCCACCTATTCGCGGGCACAAAAGAGCTTACAACAAAACAAAAGTTCACCGAGGGCGTCCCGTATAGAGAGTTTTGTTGTATATAAACGCGCGAGAAAATTCGATACGTTCGATACACCTCCGGTATCCGAAGGTGCTCTTGTTCTATCTTACGAAGAGTCGAGGAGACGCGCCCAAAGATGAACTGCCTGAGAGTTTAGTATGTGCTAGAGAAGACAACTTGGAACGAGAGACGACGACTCTCACGCAACATCTCACATTTATCTTTTGTTTTCTTTTTGTTTTTTTTCCTTCTCTTTTGTTTTGTTCTTCCATGAAATCGACAGAGGCAAAGGGACAAAGCAGGAGGAAAACTCGCTCTTCACAAGAGCTCGTCTTCATCTTTACGTATTTTTTCTTTCTTTCTTTCTTTCTTCGTCCTATAGTATCTTTTCCATGTAATGACACTCGAAATAAAGAGCGATTTGAGTTACAACGTGTCTGGGATGGGAAAAAAAAAAAACAAACATAGCCTTTCTCCGCGCGTTGCTGCGTATATTGTGTAGCGCGCGAGAAACAGCGACGCGTATTTAATGTTTTCTTCGTCATTCATTTCATACACACTCGTCTCTATTGTAGCATTGCTTCTGCAATCCAAGGTTCGTTAACTGTATTCTGTACACGTATATGTACAGACTTAGAAAATGTAGTATTCTTGCATCTCGACGCGTCTGGGATATTTGCAGTGAAAATAATTTCGCATCCGGACAATTCGACGAGCGTCGAAGTGATCGAATCGCAGCTGGAAAACCCGTTGATCGATGCCGATCACAAAGATCTCCACGCTCTGAAACAATGGCCACTTCCGGGTATACATCATCGACCTTATCACCGGAAGAATCATACGGGAGAAGAAAATGAGGGTGAGTCAATATTTGCCTCAATTTATTGTACGCTTTTATCGATTGTATAACCCTTTCGCTCTGTCTATACTCGCGGCCCATTCGCCTTATAAATGGGCCATTTCCGGCCGCGGCAACATGCACCAACAAGTTGTTGCCAGTGTTGAAGTAAATAAACAAATTATTATCATTAAAAAGCCAGAACGAAAAGCTGTAGCGTAGATTTTTCGTACGAGAGCCACGACGACGACCACGACCACGCGGCGACCATAGGATAAAGTTGCAGGCGTTACTCTCGCAGCGTGCCACTCCGAGATATCCATCGCCGCAACTCACCGCGCGATTTCCTCGATGATTTATCGTACCGGAGGTTTAATTTAATTCCGGGGTTTTGCAAGATGGCATCGCAAAAGAGGGAGCAGGGAGCAGGACGAAGGAGAGGAGAGAAATGGAGAAAAAGCGAGAAAGAGAGAACCGCGCAGATATCAGTCTCATTTCCCGCCTGCGGAGGGACCTATCTCTTCACCTCGGAGATGTTATATATCACGTTCGCGAGGATGACCCGAATAAAAAAAAACTCACACTCTCGACAAACTTTTCCAAACTTTGAGCAGAATCGCCGATTTTTCTTCAACCGCGATCAATTTTTCTCCATTACTCGAGATTCTTTGAAGATGAAAAATACTCAACTAACTGGATAAAACTGGATGTTTTTTTCGGATCTTACGTTTTGATTCTCGTGGCAAAGCTACTGTTTCAAAGAAAATTAATATTTATCATTTGACGCTTGGCTCGAAAAATAGCAAGATATTTATCGTTTCTTCTTCCTTTCGATGCGTTTGAAACTTTTAGACAATATGAATGAGTGCGTACAAGATTCTTGGCCATGTTGTTTGTTCTCGTACGAAAAATCATGTTTGTATCTTATGAAATATTCCATGCGAAATGACTGATGTGTATGTACTTTGGTATAGCGACGCGCGCGCACGCGGCCGGCCTATATGCGCTAATAAAATTCACGAGACGTAAAAGCCAAATGGAGTAAATCTACTCTTTATCGGATTATACATATGTAGTAAATGCCCGGAGTAGTCAGCGCTCATTAATCACTCGTTGTTTGCTCCTATCAAATATAGCGCGGAGATAAAAGGTGCAAGTAGGTATATACGAGCTGCTACGGAGTACTGCTGTTATTCAACGACACTCGATGCTCTTTTTTAGGGCATATACTCGTGTCGCGTGCCTCGTGCGTGCGGCATATTCACTTCGGGAGAATGTCGAGTCACTTTGTTCGCGGCGTTCGAATCGAGTATTCGAGCACTTGATCATATACGCAATAGATATAACAGATTGTCCGAATAATGTATTTCATGAAAACTGAAAAATCACTGAATTTCGTAGTGTTGATTATTAAAATGTTAAACTTTGATCCCCGCGTATACGGCAGAGACATATTTATTGGTTCGAATGGAATGTCGCGAGTGAACTGGTTGAATTTGTAAAATATCTTGGTCGTTGAGAGGAGGGCGGCGCATTGTCGTACAAATGCGAGTCGCTATATGGCATTGAATTACTTCAAAATGAGACAGGAAAAGTCGAAGGGTGCGACAGCCGGAGGGTCGGAGAATCAGGAAAACGACAAAAAAAAAGGAAGATACTCGGCACGGCGGGAGCAGAAGATGACTCGAGCATTTCCAGTTATTACCCTGATGTTTTCAACTGAGAGTAGAAATAGGGAAGAAAATCTTAAAGAGGGTACTTCGGAGGGACGAAACGGGGGTTAAAAACAGATTTCAACTCGCGCAACTCTTCCTCCCTCTCGTTCTGGCCCACGACGATTTGTATTTTTTTTTATTAAAACGCTCCCGAGAACATCGTACATCTATATTAATACGCGTGCGACTCTGTCTTTTCCCAAGAGTCGCGACCATGCGAACGCGAGAGAGAGAGAGAGAGAGAGAGAGTCGCTTCTCCCCATTCGCCACAATAAAGAATGACTTACTTATAAAATCGTACAAGATCTTTCTGGGGTCGAAACTCACGGGGGAGTTTAACGATCATGAAATTCAACTCATCCTCATTATATTTTTCTACACTCGAAAAACAAATTTTGCTCTTGAGCGGACCATAGTTGTTCGAAATATATCGATCTTTGCCAGAGATTAAATGATTAAGAGAAACAAATCTCAACGCAAAACTAAATCGTCGGAATGTTAGCCAACTTTGAACGTCTGTAATTGTATTTTTCAATGACATTTCAGAAACAAATAACGCGGGAAGTGTCCAAGGCTCTGAAATCGATAGGACGATACCTCATCAACCTCTCAAGCTCGTACTCTCCAGTACTTGCCATCATGCTTACACGCTGTGCAAGTAAGTTGATCCCGCAAAGATTCAAAGAAAAAATATTTGAAAATCCCATACCAATATTTGGAAATGTATTCTGGCACGAAGCCCATTGATTTTTAACGCAGAAACGATACCGAGTGTCGAAATCTTCTTCAACCGGTGCTCAATCATTGCGAGACGTCGAGTTGCGCGCGCAACGAGTGCATGAGCGCCCTTCAACATTTCTACAAAAAAGCTAATCACAGACACTCCATGGAAATTGCCTTCTGCCTGTGCAAGTGAGTAGTGTATCTATACTATAATTCGTCCGAGTTTTTCCCCTCTTTCGACGAACCAATCTCGATTAGCGCGCACAAGCATTTTCATTCAGCTCGATCATCTTACTCTTCTTCCACCTTTCAACGTTGTTCTTTTTTTTAACATCGTTGGTCGTTGGTCCGAAACGAAGAAGCTCCCAGTTGACTCGGCAACGAGGGAAAACTCTTTTATTCCGAATCGTGGAATTTTTTTTTTTTTTTTTTTACCGAAACCGTCTTAATTTTTAAACAACGACGGCCGTTCGCCTCGTAGCGGACGGACACAATAGCGACGAGGGAACCCGTAAAGTTTTCAATGACCAATTCTTCGCGAGTTGTCCTATTTTCACTGCACCAAGTTTTTTTTTCCCCGACTTCGAAAAGCCCTGTTTTTTGTTTTTTTTTTTTTTTTCTCAGTCTCCGAGCGTCCATAGACTCGTCAAGCTGTTCACCCTATTGTTTGAGACAAGTTTATTCTCATCTTTCTCTTATTCGTTTGTCGTTCTTCTTTTGTACAAATTATCCTCCGAACGAATACCAAGAGGCTCGTCCCTCGTATTTTTTGTACCTTGAACATTAATTATGCGTTATCCACATGCGCAAAGACTTTTTTTTTTTATCGTCATAATTTTACGATCCTAACGCCGTGAAAATTTCAATCTCGAGCCAGTGCGGCCGATGACACGTTCGCCCAACAATCAAATCCCTCGACGTAAAATGCTTGCTCTTGATAATATAATTATCTTTTGCCATAACGATGCCCGATTGTTGAATATCGCGGAATAATAATGAAATATTATATTCTCTGGTAATGCGCTTTAATTGTTGGACGTATCGATTGATTGATGTTTTTATTTGTTCAGAAAAACGGAGGATAAGAGGGACGAGTGTATCGTTGCTCAGGAAAAAATGCATCCAGCGTGCGCACAGCGGGTGGAGCTCGCGGAAATGCCAACCTGTCACAGTCTCGCGGAAGTGTGTCGGGAGGACAAGAGCTGCAGGTAAACGCGAGAACAAGTTGTTATTAAATGAAATGAAAATTGCATGAAATTGATTGTTCGGAACATTGTATTTAGAAATAAATTGGAGCACTACGAGCAAAGTTGTGCCGTGGACAGCGTGACGAAAAAATGTGCCGGTCCACCGAGCGATTGCAGAAAAGCGATGTTGGGAATTTTAGGCACAGAGCTCAGATCAAACTGCGCTTGCAAGGGACAGGATTTTTCGCAGCTGTACGTTTGTCTCGGATGGCAAAGATTGCTCTGGGTTAATCCTTGCGTCGGTAAGATCATTATGAAAATATTCAAAATGACACGATTGTATCAATTCTATTTGGCCCATCGTGTTCATATCGAAATTCCTTATTTATTTATAGTCGAATCGCAAAAGGATTACCACGCGAGAAAAAAGCATCATCATTTGGTGCATCAGCATCCAAAAACAACGAGTCCATCGCCAACGGTTGCAACGACGGGGGCAACAATAAATACCTACCACGTTACCACGCTTCGAGTTGTCGAACCCGTTGAGGATAACGTAATCCCGGAAGTGACGAGACATTCGACGACACGATCGACTCCTACGACCGAGACCGGTACAGTCGCCACTCCCGGTACAACACCACCAACTTCAACATCTACCACTACGCCCGCCGCTACCACCACTACTTCTACCACCGTTGCCACTACTACTACTACTACGATGCCACCGCGTCAGTTTTTCAAACATATTTACATCGTACTTGTTTATGCTTATACTTGGAAAATAATACAGACATATTAATATCAAGACTTTTCAATCGACGTTATAGGTTTTTGCGTGGTACAGAGGCCAACGCAGAGTCATCAGTATATTCGCGAGGGCAAAGGGAAGAGAGTGAGTAATAATTGAGCTCTGGCGAATCTTTAAAACGTTCTAGAAAAAAAATTTACCGACTCGTTCGAGAAATAAGAAAATCCTAGCGAAAATATTAGATAAAAATGATGATGATAATAATTTTGTAATGCGTTTGGAATCAGCTTTATCGAGATAACGAGCCGGAATGTTCGGAGCTTTGTCAGTGCGGTGAGGGTGAAGTTCTCGTATGCAACACTATATGCGTAAAGCCATCACCGTGCAAGACCGACTTTGCGTTTTACAACCATGCCGCGCCCGCTTACCAGGCTTATCGCGGACGTTGTCTCTGCTACAGCGGACGATTCATATGCATGCGGCCCTCGCCCGGTGAGTAATAAGCCGCATTTTCCTCACTCTCCTCCCATACACATGTATTCGAGCGACAACCCTGCACGAGCCGACAACAACTTTGGCCTGACGCCTCAACCGCGACACTCTCTCTCGATGCAATAACAAATTCATTCATCAAACGATTTTTATTATACCGCACAGAGGCGTACAGTATACCACACGGAGTTTTCATGTTCCTGGGATACAGCGAGGCTGACGAAACGATGCTCAGACCCCACAACAACTTGACCGTTCTAGATGCGGTCAATTCGCTCGACAAATTCATGAGAGAGGAAGTGAATAATCAGGTAATTGTTTGAAAAATGTACCTATGTATATAGAGAGTTATTCCGTAAGATTGCGTAAAATTTTCATAGTGCGCATCGTGTATGTATATAATGGTGATGTTGGAATCGATTTAAGCAGACGGTGTGCACCCTCTTCCTGTACAACGTTACGAGGGAGAATGTAATTGCGGTAGCGCGTCTCGGCGGGGATAATCCAGCCTTGAATAGCAGCCAGGCGCAGAGCCTGCAGCACCTGCTACGCGTCAAGGTAAGTGAGAGAGAACAACCCTCCGCACCTCCAATATTATTCTATATACTATATTTCGTAACACAATTGCACCGACAGACGGTCTACGATATATGAAAAGAGAATAAGCGACCAACAACAAGCACCAGTACTTATACAAATAATAAGCGGATAGGAAGACGAAAAATTATTATATGTAGAAAATCGGTACAAGTATAACGAATGATTATCTTGTTTTAATTATGATTGTATTGAGAGCCCGCCGCTCTGCATATTCCGTAAACTTCGTTTCTCACAAAATTCTTCCAAACCGACATATACCCGCGCGTATTTATTCAATCAACAATAGAATCAGGCAATAAGGAGAAAAAACATTTGTGCGTATATCACAAGATTTTGTTGACTCTAGCCCAACTCCAGCGAAGGTGCACTTTGGTGCACTCTTGAAATTACCCGTCTCTTCAACTTCCTTCTTTCTCTCGTGGCGAAACCGTCGCGGGCTTTCCAGCCTTCTTCCCAAGTCTTATCTCCGACGCCTCGAGCCAAGACACTCGTCTCACAACATCACCAACCTCGTACAAACGTATTCCTCACTTCGAGGATTTATACGTATCATGCGCCTCGATAAACACCATCGACTCGTCGAGACACTTCGCTGACCCACACTTTTTCTCCAAAAAGACATCAACTTTAATGTACAATTGAATTCATTAATCCTGTTATACGTTAGATTTTGGGCTTGATTATAGTTGAAAATGGGGGCGGTGCATGATGTTCTCGATTACATTGCAATTTGGTGTTTGTCGAGGAAATGTTCGTCGTGTTCCGTAAAGATTTCGGGTCTCAATGTCTCTCTTTCTGCTGTTGCAGGAATAAGCATTTATTGAGGTTATTGGGGTGTACATCGTACGACGGTAGAGAAAAGTCTTAACGAGCACATAACTTGATTCGCGAATAAACATATATGGGAGGGAGGCGGGCGGGCGGGGGTTATAGCGAGCCGGAAGCTACGAGTGGTTCGACAATAGTAACGTACAGTTTCAAACTGCACTCTCCTCGCACCGCAAATCGATCATTTCATTCTCCATCCCGTGCATTCATGCCTATAGTATACCTATATATTGACACGAATATTGCAATCGTGTTCAAAGAGTGTCCCAAAAGTCAAAACCACAATGAATACCAATTGTTTATAGGTAATTGTATATCATATATTGCCTCCACAAAATAATATCTAATTATTCAATAAATTTGGCATCGCATCGGAGCTTCGGAAAGTAATTATGCTGCGAAATTTAGGCGCAAGAAGTTGTTGATATTTGAGGCACCCTGAATACCGACGGGGTGCTGCATTATTTCAATTGAACCGTGCTCCGTTGACGCGTCGCTTTGTTAAAGTTTCCACTAATTAGAGTAATTATGTAGCCGTCGGAACACATGCGCTACATACAGGCTGTTGAAGGAAAAATAAAACTTTTTATCTCAAAGTCGCGAGTGGAAACGTACATTTGTGCGGGTATTAATTTCCGTTTTCTCAACTATGCCGATAGATAAATTGCAAAAGACTCGACGATAGATGATTTAGTTTTTGAATAAAAATAACGAATCGATGTCACAAAAACTATAGACAGCGAATCGGTTGATCGGAGGACAGTGGCGGAGAAGTAGCGCGGAAGAGAGTGATGGGAGAGAGATAAAATGGAGAATAAAAAAAAAATCGGATTGAAGGAGCGAGATTAGTGAGATCAGTGTTTCTCGAACTCAACAATCACCCCGAGGCTACCGAGTCGACCTTTCCGAATTCCGAGACAGTATCGAGACTCCTGCGTGATGGGGTTACGGATTCTTCAGTCCGAAAAGTGGACGGACGGGGCGCCATTTAACCAATCTTATCCCGCTTTCTCTCTCTCTCTTCTATCTCGTTTCCAAAATTATACGAGGTGTCCAAAAAGTCACACGACTTTACCCTCAATTCAGCCTCGAAATTTCAGACTGAACTTTTCATTCACCCTCTATACACCTTTTCTTTTCCTCTCTCATTTATCGAGAGCCCTTTCCCCTTCCGCGTTACCTCATGAACTTTATCCACGAAGCCTCGACCCCTCCGCAGCCAAACCGCTCGTTCGATGAATCGAGATACTTTTCGTTTTTTTTTTCTTTCTTTTTTTCTTCTACTACTCCGGCGCCGCTTCAGTGCCGGATGAACCAAACTCCGGTAATCCCGACGGACGACCTGCTCTCTACTCGCGTTATTTGGCTCTTGGCCTTATCCCCTCACGATACACGATAACACGATATATATATACACACGAAAATTCTACGGTCACAGGGGCGTGTGTGTAAAATGATTTTGTGCGCTCGACAAGCCCTTTTGAGTACAAGATACGCGATATAGCCCCACCGCTATGGTATTAACCTCGTGCTTTCAAGACTTTCTTCAGTCGTCGCTGCTCGCTACTGCAAAGCCACCCTTTCTTTTTTTTCATTCGATTTTCTTTTGTTTTGGTTTTTTTTTTTTTTTTCCCGCACTCCGACGAGCCCAACGTTCATGCTCTCGTTCTTAAGGCATACTCGGTGCACAGAAAATCGTCCCCTTCACGAGAATATCGCTCGAGAAACGAAATCTATATACCTACATGCAACATGAACTCCGCGCGTATATGTATATGTATACATACAGATTTAATCGTGTAAATGCGAATGTGCCCGTGGCCCTTTCGACCCTTGTCGCAAAAGAGTGTGTCACGAAATGTCGTGACTCTCGCCACTTCCGTAAACCCTCCCTCCTCTACTCTCCCACCAGAAGTGTATCCGGTTTTCTTTTTTTCTTTTCTTTTTTTTTTTTTTGTTATAATTCTTTTTATTATTTTTCTTTTCTCCGTATCGATTTGCTAATTTCAGTCTTTTTCCGGGACGCCTCGTTCAAGCTCGGACTCACATTCTGTCGTGTCGTGAAAACTTGATCGTAAAAACGCGTATACACCCTCGGCCTATAATCTTCCGCTTTTTATCTAGCATTTGAGTCGTTAAATAAATTTTTGAAATAATAATTAGGACTGCTCGTGCTTTTTCGATCTTGATGCATAAGTGAGCGACCGCGATCGCGTTTTTTTCAACGACATTTTGCCACACTCGATTCGGCAACATTTATTGAAAGAGTATTTTTAGCATCCTCTTAATTGCGGTAGAAGCGTTAAGAAAATGCATATGCGGATGATTTGGAGTGAAAAATAGTGAATCTTGGAGAATGCTCGGAGAATGCTCGGAGAAAGCGGCGAGGTGTACAGATAAATGTAGGTATATATGAGACGAGTGGTGCGGAGTGGACAGAGGCTGGTTGAGGAGATCGATACTCGGGGATGCAGGCCCATAGTGGTGGCTTTATTGGCTTTATGCCAATGCCGAAGCTATCTATGTGGAACACCTGCGCGTGTACTACACCCAACTACACAAATATCTATGTATATTATTCTACACTTGGTCCTTACTCGTGATAAAGAGAAGCCGATAAACGAAGATATAGGAACGCCGCCGCCGGTCTGCATCCAAGACTCGAGATAACACATTATATTTTCAAGAAAGTAGATGCGCGATTACGGTCTGGTGGGACTATTTCATTCGAAAGCGCAGTCCAAAACTTTGCGGAGCGTCAATGTCTTGAAACTTTTAAACTTGCGCGCATTGTAACGAGAAAAATGCGATTTGAATCGGAATAAAAATACTCGCGATCGTGGTACTTTGTAGCAATAGAATTTGGCTGAAAATCTTATGTAGACGAGAAGCAATATTTTATGGTGTAGTTTACGTGGATGGTACGTGTGTATGCACCGGGGCTTGAGAGTATCGACGAGAGTGAATGGAGGATCGAACGGAGAGGATACTTCCGGCCCGTTTGCCCGTTTGCCCGTTTGCCCGTTTGTACGCAAGGGACGGTGAGACGCGCGCGCGGGCTTGGCTTTCGATGAAATAACCCAAATTCGTATATAACATCCCGGAGTACAGTCTTTGTACGTGGATATAGATATTGAACGAAATGCTGAGCTTATCGACATTTCCGGGCTAGATGTATCCGGAAAGAAATGCAATCGCGCCAGAAATGGGACTCGCAATAAAAATGCTAAATTCAATCTTTTCGAGGCTCGAAGACGAAGAAAAAAGCGAGTCTCCGTGCGAGCAGAGTATCCGTAATCGATACAGAAACAATTGCCGATTTCTAGCGAAAAGGAAAAGTCAGGGGGTACGTAACCCTGATGAATGAGTAACCCTGAGGTTACGTACTATTTCCCAAATGCCTTATTCTCGATAGAGAAGGATCGATGATGAAAAAACGTCTTTGCAATTGTCGCGCTAAATACATTTCATACTTTCACGAGCCACGATTCTCCATTCAAACTTGCCGTGACTGTATCGAGCCCCCCCGATACCGATCGAAAGATAATCAAAGTGATGTGCCGCCCTCGCGTCTCTGCAGCCTCCACCCGCTTCCGATTCATTTTCTAAAATTTAATCAAGTGCCGGATGGCAAGCCGAGATTCGAACGGAGGTTGTGAACCGATGGAGCCGCGGGAGCAGGAGGATCCCCTTTCGAACTACTTCAAATCGCTATATCTACGTATGTGCAAAGTCATTCGGTCTCGCGATAGAGTCCAAAACGCAAATGGCACAAGATTCAACCGAAATTATTGTTGTTATCGAATTGATGCCGCATAGGTACATACTGCACAAATTCAATACACCGCGAGATTCGGTTTCACTCTCTTATCTCCCCCTTGCACAGGCTGTGCGTATATATTTCAAATATTTTTTATTTACATTGTCGTTATTTTCAAACTCTGTATTGAACAAAGATAACGACAACGATGTCTTGAGAACAATGCGGGAGAAAAAAAAGGAAAAAAACTGTCAACGCGGATACTCGGGAGAAAGGGGGGGGAGGGGACCATTTCGATAAATAGGTCATTACGATATCGATAGGTTATATGAATGAAGATATCGTATCGCACGCGGACAACTCACCCGCGCGCTGCTCACTGTACAATCACGCCCCGATTCGTTCTCAACTGTCGCTCACCTCACAAATAAACAACAGAAAAGCTTTACACTTACATTTTAACAATAAAACCACCAATAAACATTGATGTATAGTATTGTTGAAAAAAATCACGGCTCACCCCGCTGATAGATTACTCTGAGTTATTTCACAAAGAATTGGGGTCGCGATACAAAAAAAATCCGTGTATAGCAACAACAACAAAAAGATGTCCACAGGCGCGTGTTCCGTTTCCATTGAGATAAGAGAGATACGATTCATTGGGTCGTAGCCGATAATTAAAGTTGCCCTATCCACTCCAGCCAAAGATATCTCTGAAATGGACACGGACTCGGTTGTACGAGAGAGCGAAAGAGAGAGAGAGCGCAAAAGGTTTTGAGAAGCCAGCGGACAAGAAGAGAAAAAATATCGCTGTGACTTGGAAATGAAGGGCCGACGGCCTCTCGATGCCAAGGGACATTTCGTCGAAGGGCTAGGTCGTTGACGATCTTGATATTTACACTCGTTGGGAAGAGGAAGAGGTAACGCGCGCGAAAGGCTAGCTAGGATCAAACATCTCGCGTGCTCGAGGACGCCAAAGTACTTTACCACGTACAAAACCAACTACCCTCTGCCCTTATATACATACCTATATACATTGGTACGGCAGCAAGTTCTTTATCGACATGCGCTTACGTGTTTGCCGACGTTATTAGAATTCCTTTCCTTCCAAGAATCGACGAGGCGTCGAAACTATACTTCTTTCCTTTCTTCTCCATTTTCCACCCCACGACTCCCCTTTGCCCCGCACTTTTTTTTTCATTCTTTTTTCCCCGATGCGATTTTTGTTGCCTGTCCTATGACCCTTTTTCTCACGCCCCCCCATCCCCCCATTTGCTCCGTCTTTGATCCTATTCCCACCCCCTTCTTGTCGAGAGAAAATTAATTCCACGGTTTAAGGGAGTCCGTTACGTCGAGGGTAACCGCAGCACTGCTACTCCTCCAACATTCTTTTCCACCGTCTGGATTCTCTCCTCGTCGCCTGCTCAAATAACCGAGATGCGAAGAAATTTACCGCCAATAAATCCTATACCAACGAAAAAAAGACACGTTACCCGTATTATACTGCAAATCAAACGATACATCGAGCTACCGCATTCATATTATACATCGTTTATTCATTTATTACCTTTTTTATGACCATTTTATACGTTGGTAAATTGTGACCGACTGCGTTGATTGTAGATCGCGCGCGGTAGAACGGATATGCTGGGAAAAAAGGATGAAACCTATAAAACGACCACCCTACGTCAATCGTCCGCGTTCGATTAATTAAGAGGAAAAAAATGTATAGTGCAGAGGTCGTCGAGGGTGAAACTTGGTCAAATTAGGTTGAAACAGCTTGCGAATATATTTGTCTCGTGTTTGATATATTGCCGTCAACGCGATACGTACGTGTTGTAGTAGCTTTGCTCGAATGGAATCTCGAATCGAGGAGAGAAACGCCATCGCGGGGGTGGGCAACGATTGAGCGCACTGCACGCGCTCGCGAGCCAAACAGTCTCGATTTAAAAAAGTACGCGTTCCCCCGCGCGACGATAGCATCCACTTGGCACGCGATCCAACGAAAATACGAACTTATCCCTCGTCCTCGTTGTCGCCGGTATTTCAAGGTTCATATAAAAGAGCCTCGTGATTCCGAAATAATATTCATCCTCGTCGTTATATTTTCACGATGAGCATTCAACTCCTCGTTATAGGGGTATTATACCTTCGGACTTGAGTCCGCGTATTATTAAATTTCGTTATCTCGAGAAAATTTTTGTTTTCGCGATTAATTTTGTTCTTCGCAATAGGATCAATCGCGCCAAGGGAATGATTTTAACCAATAACCATGAGCCTGTATTCTTGTAAAATGAAGAAAAAAAAAATAGAAACGGCCAACTCTTCTTTTTTCGTACCAGTTACTGCATCTATAATTGGTAGAACGACTCCAAAGAGTTTCACTCTCGATCCCTTCGAGCACAAAGAGGGAGAGAGAGAGAGAGAAAACGAGGAAAAAAAATATTCGAGAAGTCTCTCGAATGCGTTCATAGTTTGGAACGTAGTGATGAAAAAGAAAAAAAAAATTATCGGATTCCGGCGATTTTTACAACTCCGACGTCTCGTGAAATTTTGCCGGAACGTTGAACACGAACGCGGCAAGCAGAGGGAAGAGTGGGTAGGGAAAGTAACGAGGCATACGGAAGAGACGCGAAGCGGGTTGGAGCGGGTGAGATGGGAAAAGTATGTGTGTGTAGAGAGAGAGAGAGAGTGAGTGAGTGAAAATGTCGGTACTCTCGTATCGAAGGGTCGCTCCGGTCGCTCCACGCTTCGTTCACTTCTGGCTGTACGCTTCGAACGCCAACGTTATTTCTACTTCATACGGACGTCTCTCCAGAGAATAGTATACTTTGAAATTATAAATATTAGCGACACCTTTTTTTATTTCAAGCGAATGTCGATCTAGCCCTAATTCACTCGCATAATGCGTGCATATAAATGATAAATTAACCTTCTTCTCGTTCATCCTTTAACGTGACTTTCGCTTTATAAAAAAAAAACTACTAGAACAATTTCTTAAATATTTTACGAAATGATTGAACCATTTGAATTTCACTCGCATTTGTATAATACGTTGGCACAAATCGTCGAGCCATACCCGTACAATGTCTTTGATCAAATAATGCAATGGAAATAAATATAAAGTTGGAAAAGGCCTTAAGGGTCTCGAAGGCACGGAGAGCGGGTTGTCACGCGTAGCAAACGAGTCTCCGGCCTGCCTCGCTCCTTGATCACGGGGCATGCATATTATATACCTATACATACGAAGAGCGCGCTTTCATCTTACGCTTTGCGAACTGCGCATTTATTTGTTTGTTTGTTTGTTTTCCTCTTCTTTCAGGGCTCCCGGCGTCCGACGTCTCTCTATTTTTTATTCTCCGTAACGTCGCGGATTCCCTTTTCCGGCCTCGAACTTCCGCTCGTCAAATTATACTCTCGCACCTTTCATTTTACCTCAATTTTATTCACCTTATTATATTAATTAAAATTTCTCAACAGTCTCACAACAGGGTGGGTGAAATCAATTGAAATAACAATATGATGATGATGATAAATTCGAGATTCGATTGCAATAATAGAAAAGAGGCAGGTAAAAAAGAAGGCGAAATGTGAAGGAAAAGTGATTTTGTCATTCCCCATCAGTTTTCCTCCTCCCTAACCTTTCATCCCGGCTCGGCGACGTAACACGTTGACGCGCGATATCGTGTCCGCTCGACCTCTTCTCTATCCTCCGGAAGATATCCAATTAGTCGACTATTAATAACGGATTCCCACCTCGTCGTGGCCGCTCGCTATCCCCTATCCTGCTTCCTCCACCCTCGATCTCCTCCAATCTTATTCCCTATTTCTCGCATCTCACTTGTCCGCGCAACCTAGAACACGAATCGCGCGTGACTCGTTAAATCTCGAGAAATCCATTATTGCCACGTCCCCTCGATGAGCATTCTCCAAAGATTTCATTCTCGCCCCTAAACAATATTTCGCTGTATCAATATTTACAATGAATTTTATAATGAAAATTTTGTCGATAAATCAACAATTCGTACAATTGATATCTCGGTTTCCACCTGCTCCGTTAAATAAGAGTTCCATGTATGATATCATGCACCTGCGGAAGAGAGCAGACTAGCAGAGTGCAACGCCCAATTTTCAGCTCGGTCCACCGAATGACCCAATTCGATTGTATACGAATCCAAAACAGAAGCATTGCACTGCAGCGATACGCAGCAGTTCATCGATTCTCTTTGCCGCCGTTCCGTTTCGACATCGCGGAGAAACGAAATAAATATAAAAATAATCATGAACCGTTGGGAACGAAAATAATAGAGAGTTCATCTCTTTCAAGTATATGACATTTTTTTATTTTTATTATTTATTTCGTTAGCACACTTTGTCGTACCGCAGTCGGAATGAATCGGAGTCATATGCTCCGCTGAATAATAAACTTTATTTTTTAACCAATTTCATCATGCAGGCTACTCCGGCGATACAAGTATACTCGCACGCATACGTCATAAGAACCGTTTCGATTTTATCGATGCGGCTAAAAAAAAAGTTTTCTTTCTTGCTTCGCAGCAAATTTTTCTACATCTTTTCGATTCATACGTATATACACGTATGGACGTATGACTCTTTCGTATGTATAACGAGTCCACATAGTATATCTCGCGCGTCCTTCCATTCCCATTAGTATTTTATAATTATAGATGGCGGAATGTAAAAAAAAAAAATGAAAGAATGTGTCTGATGGAATAAAAAAAAATGATGAAAAAAGGAAGAAGAAGAGAAGAAGGGAAATCATGCCGGTTCGTCGCGCCTACCGATTCGCCTAGCTCTTGCTTCTGTGTCACGCGCCACCGGAAATTAAAGATTCAACGAGCCGAGGGTAATTTCGGTAACAGACTCGTGAAACAAGACGAAGGAGATGAAGGCGCGAGAAAAAGTGAGAAATGGAGAGCAAGCGAAAGAGCGAATAAGAGTGATGTTGAATTCTTCATCCCTGTGCATGTACCTATATATGCGAGCGGGCGCGCGATCGCGTCTATAACTCTGTCTCTTTAGCCTGCAGGCGAAATAATGGAAATCGATATAAGCTCTCGATCCTATATATGAGAGGGAAAAGACGGAAAAGACGTAAAAGTCCACCGCCCCTCGTCTCCGCATCAACTAAGCGATGTTTATTAAATCAGTCAGCTTCGTTTCGTCCCTCGCACGTATAATAAAAATACGCGTATAAAGGTTGTATTTTGTTTTTGTTTTTTCAGGAGGAATGTAGCGGGATGCTGCAGAACCTTAGCGACAAAATAAACGGAAGACATCAAGAGGTTCATACGCATCCTCTGCTCTCGATATTCAAGATGGCCGAGGTCGAGATTAAACTGCCCCAAGGCAGTTACGCTACTTTATCGACAACATCTTCGTGGCTGCTCGTTCTACTCGGTATCATGGTCTCCTTCCTACCACGATCCCACATCGTATTGTCAAGTATGCGTCACAACAATAATCATCTATACCAGAGCGACTCGGTCTCGTGACAAAAGCTTTAACGTTGCGGAGCTCAAATCGGGCTCCAAAATTATCCCCGTAGACCTTGCCGAGATTATATTATTCCTGTACAGTACTTTTACTTTACATATCATTACTATTATCACTAACATTATTATTACTTTTCTCCTTCTCATCGCATTATCATCCGAGTCATCATTATTAGAATCATTAGGACTATCGTTATAATTGCAAAGTGGAGAACGAAAATGAACGAAGGAGGATACGAACGGGGGGAATGATATAGGCATAACCGCGATTATTAAACCCAGGCCGCGTATACTATATTGACAAAT
The DNA here is from genome assembly GCA_013761285.1 of Campoletis sonorensis. Lineage (NCBI taxonomy): Eukaryota > Metazoa > Arthropoda > Insecta > Hymenoptera > Ichneumonidae > Campoletis > Campoletis sonorensis. Next base: position 70,820 of record JACEOJ010000108.1, read on the forward strand.
ATATATCTTGCAACCCCGATACGAAAACAGATACCGTATGTATGAGGTTACTCGTCATTAATTACTCATTTCATGCGAATGAAACTTACCATATAAAATGTGTGTGCGTGCATTAGATGAATGAAAATAATCACCATTTTTATTTCGCCCGCCCTCCCGCCCGCGTCAACTAAAGTCGCAATACTTTACACTGTACTCGCTCCAAATTGAATAATTGCACTTTTTTTTCATAGCGGTTGATTCTCATTATGCTGCCACATACGTTGACATTATTCAATGGTTTCAAATGGGACAAGCAATACAAATTCCTCTTTGGCTAACAATTCGTTTCATTCGTACATAATATGAGATTAAATCCAATATTTTCTTGATTCAATTACGCTATATTCGAAGAGAAATAAGAAACTTGCTATTGGATGAATTAGATTAGATAAATTTTTTTGGAAAAAAATCAAACATGTATAAGGTTTGCTCTGGGGCAAAGCAAAAAGAGTTTACGTCGCTCATTCCCATGGAATATAAATCGTCTATTGGAAAATTCTTGAACGTGGAATGTTTGCGAATCTCTAGCCCGTGTCATTTCACTTTAAACTCTTAGCAATAGCGTCATACTTCGCATCCAACTCGCCACGGGGTTGGTGAGATTCGAAAAATACATTATCCATCATGATAATATTATTAATTTTATATTATCGGTTCTAATAATTTTTTTTTTCTTTTTCTTTTTCGTACAACCCATCGGATTATATTGGCTTCTTGTAAACAATATTAAAACTTTTATTCCTCGTTCACATTTGCGGTAAAGTTATTTTTGTTGGTTCTCGGGTAGAAAGTTGGTGGCGCGTAAGTAGTACGACGTACCGGGTTGAATTCGTCTCCGAGCGAACGAAAATATCTCGAAGGATCAGCATATGAAGAGCGAGACAAATGAGAGTGACGAGGACGAGACTCGCGAAAAAGATGACAGGGCAAACGGTCCCGAAAAGAAAAGAAAACGCATTACGATCGCGAAGGACAGGAATAAGGATAAAAAGGCAAAAAGAATGATATATATATATATGCGATGGTTTGGTTGAAACTACCCTCTGAATATCGTTGAATCCACCCCACAATGGTCGTTACGGAAATTACTTTCGCACGCGCGGCATTCTTCCACCTTCCACGGGGAATATCTTCACCCTCGAATATCCCATCATGGCTACCGAACCACCACCCCATCTATACACCTTACCTCTGTTTTTTCGCCCTTTTTTTCTCTTCCTTTCGCCACCCCTACCCCACCCCCCTCTCTTTAGCCCCACTTCCTTCTTTTCGGGCTGTCTATACCGCTCCACATTTGTCGGCGCGCCTCATATTCCTCTCCTCATCGGTGGCGGAGCCTCTCTCTCTCTCTCCGAAATCCCACCAAACCGTATTTTCCTTATCTGCGTTGTTTCGCACAACGCGATTCCTTTTTTTCATTCCTCTTTTTCTACTCCCCGCCCCGCACAACCTTCGTTATCGCAAACTCTTGACTCTCGACTCTCGATACATCCGAGCCAAAACGTCGGGACCAACGTCTCTACCGACCCAACCTCGTTGCCGTTTTTTCTTTTTTTTTTTTCTTCATTTTTCTTATCGCGTGAACGGAATCCTGAGGAAACTTGGCTTATTTTTTACACACTTGCCACAAGGGGCTGCTCAGATTTCGAATAATGTTTCTCGGCTTAGGACACAATTCTCCAATCTTATGGGAGACGCAAAATCATGTGTTCTTTTTTTCTTGCTACACTTTTCATTATTTTATTTTGGTCGCGCCATCATTGCAAAATATCGTCATCTACTGTCTCGCCGGATAATGTATTTTTCGAATCTCACAAATACGCGTGAAAAATAAGTAAAGGGCGCGGGAGAGGAGGGTCTAGGCATTTTATTCCGAAGGTGAAAAGTTTTTATTTTAATAAGGAAATAAAATTTTATTCGTGTTCGCCGAGCGAACAAAAAATAGGATACAATTAGTAAGTGGAATTGTTAGGCAAATTCAAAGAGACTCGGCAGAGAAGCGAGGGAATGTGGACATTTTTTTAAATTACAAAAAAGCGATACGTTTCGCGCAGAGAACAATTTTATAAAATAATAAAAAATTAAAAAAATATGCTTCTTCGATCGTCAATGTCGATTCGTAGCCGCAGGACGTACCTATCTGTAAGTAGATCAACCAAACTAATAATACACGAGGATAAACGTAATTGAGCGCGATTATTGCGGTTTTGAAGGTACGACCGGGATATTTATTATTTATAATTACAAGGCAGCAAATGCCCGGTTGTCCTCTTCGCGTCCACCATCTAAATATACATACATGTACACACGTATGACATATCGTTGTGATATATCGTGATTTTGAGAGCGGCGTGTAAAAAAATGTGGATTAGGAAGATATAATTGTTATTATGAAAATTGTTTTATTCAGAATCGTATACGTTCACGTGGGCTGGATACAAAAATTCGTTTAAATCCATTCAACAATTGTTGCAAGAAAAAATTGGTTCGAGAGGGGAGAGCGTAAAAATGAAGCAGTGGGCTCAAAGAAGAATGATGAATGACGGGAGGGGGCGGGGCGGGGGGGGGGGACGTGTGGGGATTCGTAGAATTTTTACGGGGTGTTTTCTCGGGTGAAGCATCGTCGATGAGGCGCGCGTTGCATCAACGGGTCGAGATGTGAATACGTAATATAACTTGTCGTACGTATCCAAAGTATGACAAGATGGCTCTATGATATATGCAAGGATGATACGAAACACCGGGCGCGATTCGTCGCTGCTCTTAAGTAGAACGTGCCCGAATTAGTCAGACTCGCCGGCGGATGTCATAAATTTTCAACATTTGCACGTTCCAGCGTCCAATATTGCAATAACATTTCGTTTCTTTCATTATTTTTAATATTGAAGTGATCGACGGTCTTTCCGACATGGACAAATATTTGTAAAAACTTGCTTAACGATGAAAATTTGGGCGTATCAATTTGCAATTTTGTATTTTGTAGCATTAAACGACAAAGAGCTTTGCGGGGATCAATGATGGGCCAATTTCGAGTACCATTCCCTATGCGTAATTCTCCATTAGGACTGCCTATATCTAATCTACCGTTGCTGCTAGCATTACTATCCTCGCGACACATTTATGGCTGGGTGCGTGCCCGTGTGTTTAGTGCGACGTGCCACGGCTATCGGAAAAGCAATAATGTAGCAAGTTTATGCGATACGCGCGATGGTGAGAGGCAACTCGCCCATTCCCCCGCCAGCTCAAATCCTCCACTTCTTTCTTTCTTTCTTTCTTTCTTTCACTCATATACATTTTACAATTTCAACATATCACGTACTTACGAATACGGCCTCTCCCAATATCTGCAATATCGATACAAACGCATTCCCTCCCATTAATATCTCGATCGATTCAAATAAATTCGATTTTTTTCTTCAAACATTCTTCCACGTGTACACGAGTTTATAAAATTCAATTTTCGAGACGACATTTATTATGTCAAAAAAACCAATGAGGAGACCCAAAGTAATTGAAATTGAAAGAAACTTTTTAAATATATATATTTATGTATATACTATTCGTATTTCGAGTATTTGTAAATAATATATTATTTAGCGAAGTGAGCCTTATTATTTGTGCTCGAAACTCATATAGAAGACGTTTCGAGGATATCGAAAATGATATAGAAAGAAGGAAGCAGGAGCAGCAGCAGCCTACCTGAACGTACTTGATTCGGTTTATTACAATATTATCGTGTACATTCTTGGAGCAAGAGAGAAAAGAAGATCGAAAATATATACGACACTTTAAAATATAATTGGTGCAAAAAAAAAAAGTATGAATTGCGAGTTTCCCCGTTTCGCTGTGTTGCAAATAACTCGGTGCAACACTATCAACGACAACAAAAACATACTCAATTTTGTTGAATTTACTTGTAAATGTGAAATTCAAGTAGTAAATCTTGAAGGTAATCTAAATCATGACAAAAGGTTACCTTCTTTCATTCGTTTGCGTCGTTGGATTTTTTCCTAATTTCTTGTTATCAGCACCGCGCACCAGAGGTTCGAGTATTGAACACTAGGCTGTAAAAAAAAAAACATTTGGTATGGTTCAATTGCGCACAGTAGACAGCGGAGAACCAAGTGGGGTCACGAGTTGCGAAGAGAGATTTGAATCGAGAGAGTTCGTTTCGGTTGTGAGAATTGAAATTTTTATGACTGGCGAGAATTAACGGGTCCTGGTTATCGACACTTTGAAGGGAAAAACCCGATATTATATAGACATATAAACGTCACAGATATATAAATATGTATGAACCGATGACGATCGTTATCGACTGGCGTTTGCGTCCAGTTGAGCGAAAAGGATAAACTACCGGGAGGGGGGGGGGGGGGGGGGGGGGGGAGAGAGAGCTTGAAATATTCCGAGAGAGAAAAAAGGAAAAAGAGTATATCGAATTACGAATCAATATAGAAAACAGAACGATGTAGTATAAAAGCGAGAAGAACGGTTTTGGGAACAAACGAGCGAATTAGTCGTTTGTTCGGTTGTTTTTAGGCTATACATGTTGGTTCATATGTACACAAACGGAATGACCGTGGGAGAGAGAGAGAGCCGGAGGAATAAAATGAATGAGAGAATCTCGTTGCGAGAGATGAAAAACGACGATCGATGAGGCATAAAAAAGTGAAACACGATAGAGAGCGCGGAAGAGAAAGAAAAAAAAGGGTATCGGCATGAGCGAGCTTGTCATTTTTTTTTATATATACCAATTTCTATAGTTTTTCATATTTGACGATGACACTGTTTTACTAGCTGCGTTGAATACTCCTTTGCTCCCCATTCCGCCGTTACGTTTTATTTACACTAATTCACCTTGTTTACTTTTTGTTTTATATATTTAAATTTGATTATCAATACTCTTGCGCTTAATTTTGAAGTATTGGAAGCGTGATCCGTGAGCATTGTTGCCACACGTTGCACAAGAAATAGACCGAAACGAACCAATATGTTTGTCATTATTGTAATTATTTGGTGGTTGTGATTGTGATGAGTGAACCATAGCAGGAAGTTAGATGATCGGGCTTCAAAATTTAAAAGGAAAAGAGGCATGCTGCTGTATACCTACTACATACGTTGGGAAATAAGGTCCGCGCGAGAAAACTTATTGCTCGGAGCGAGCCAACATATACATCTGTTGAGCGATATAAAAATTCTCGAGTAATTGAGGAAAACGTGACTCGCGGCGCGCTCTGTTCTCTTCAAGAATTTCAAACAGCGGAGCTTTAATGAAAAAATATGCCAAGAATAATACCTTTTTTTGTAAATCGTTGTCGGCTACGAGAGTTCAACGCTGTCAATAAAATATAAATGAATATTACGGAATAAATAGGGCGGTGGAAATATCGAAAAAATTTCATGAGAAAACCAAGGGTTGTACCTTACAAAACAAACAATGACAATTTTGTAATCAAGATAGGTACATGGAGAATCGTTTCGGTATTAAAGATATTGTTGAGGTATACGGCGCGTGAATAACGTAAGTGAAAAAAAAAAATCGAGAAAGAGAAGAGTAACTATGGTGGTGCAGGAAGGAATTTGAAGGGTGGATAAAAAATACATCAACGCGAATGAATGTGAAGACGACATGAGCGACGAGGGTTGTGCGTATTTATTAATCGGGTTAATCACACGTCAGACTAGAGCAACCGAGCTATCCGCGTATCACGATTTCTATATACCAATTATGTATACGCGCGTGTAAAGTTTCGATGACAGGGAAGATCCATTAAGCATTAAATTTGTAACACAGCGAAACGGATTAACGAGGGATGAGCGAAAGACACGCATACGCGGGAGGGGAGGGACATACATAGATAATCGAAGAACGAGTGCAACGTGAGAAATTCCGTATACACATGCACGCGCGTTACCAAACTAACTATAATTATATTCGTATGAGGAATCAGGCTGATCCAAGACTTGTCCTAATGTCTTTGTAATATTGCTGCAGACACACACCTTATATGACGAACAAAATATTATTAAATAAGAAATATTTATTAAACAAAATAACCGAAATGTTAAAACGATGGTTCCAATCGAACATATCAAGGTCCTCGTCCGAGGGCCAGCCAACTAAGGTAATTCGATTTTTTTTTTTTTTTTTCCCCAGTAATTGTCGAACGAATAGGGTGAAAATAGAGTCGTTGAAATGGCGAATTCCTGGATTTTTAAATCGGTCCTTTTTGACCATTTTTTTTACTTCACGATGCCGCGAGGTGGGGAGCGGTGAGGGGTTGGGGGGGGGACGAGTATTCGAACCAAATGGCAAGGGGTCAGAAAACGATTTTTCGTACCCGACGTAGTGATAGGAGATGTTAGGAAAGAGTGCAAAACTTCCGACGAACAAAAAACAAATGCTCTTAGTCTTCATATAGAAATAATAAAACGTATTTATTATTAAGGTCATCTCATAACTCGTAACTTTCTGCCTGATCGATCGAGCGCTCGAACTATTTCTATCAAAAATAGGAACGACAACGTTCAACTCTGTTAATAATTTATCGACCAAGAGACGTAGTAAAAATTTGCTTCCGCCGCGCGTTCTCTTCTTATCGACGGAGGGAGCAAATTTTTCGTTCGTCATATCGCATTGGAGCGTTATCGACGGCCGTTAAAGGAAATAAAAAAGTCGGACCGCTGAATTTGAGATCCGAAAGAATATTTTGAATCGTCCTGTTAATCGTTCGTTCGACCTGGTTGTACGAGAGCTCAATCGTTAAAATCGTATAGCCACAAATGTGTGTAATGAATGAAAAAAGAGACTCTTTTACCAAGCGCCAGTATGTATGATAGAGTTGGTCGATGTTGAGAAAATCATTACCTCGTACGATCGCACCGGCCGTCAACCGGATACACACACGCGCACACATACACCCACGCACTCTCGTACATTATACTCGCAAAATGAAAATATATATTTTTTATTACTTGGAAAAAAAGAAGAAAATTGTCATCTGACCCCGCGCAGCTATGCAGCAGCACGAGTAAGATACAAATGCGCAATCCCGTCGAAAGACTACACGAACAATACTACTAGTGATAATGATAATAATAATTATAATAACAATAATATACGTAAGCGCGGCGATATGGGCGACAGTTGCAACCAAAAAACGCTATCGTTCATGTATAATAACGGTGTAAACCGCGCGAATATGAAAAACAAAAAACCAACGAACGAAGAAAAGCATAGTAGCGCACCGCTAAAGATGCTTGATGAATTCATTCCTAAAACCATGCATAACACATCGCATTAAGATCCTCCGACATAATTATTATACGCGTTTAAAAAAAATTGCAAAATATATATGTATATGCAACGATAGAAATAACTGTAGAAATGCAAGAACCATGAGGAAAAAAAAATAAAAGAGATCAATATATATATATATATGTAGACATTTGCTCCCAATGTTCGAAGCGTTAACTATAAAGAATATCGGGAACAAATAGAGAGCAGGCTTACGGTGTCTCTGGTAGAAAAAAATACTCTCCAAATGTGTCTCCCGACGAGATAATAATAAATAATTATTCATCCATTGAAAATGACGATGAGGTATAATAAATGAAAAAAATGTATTGTTCGCGTATGGGTGAATGATCGCCGGTGAAATGACAAACGTTGAAAATGATTTTCAATTTGATTGAAAATTGGGAAACGAGCTCACGAAAAATTCAATAGTAATTTAATTTAGTTGCAATGAATGAGTAACGACTCAATAATATATATAATAGTTCCCTGCGATGGTGGAGTTTTACGCCTATTTCTGTACATAAAAACAAGCCTATATCTGAGATAAGCATATGAATTAGGGGACACCGATCATATACGCAAGCGCGTGTCCTCCCATTAATATGTAATATATGATGAAATAAAATGTAAGTAAATAGTGAATAAGCCGCGAGGTCAGCCGTATGCGTGACAATAGCAGATCCACGATCCGCGGGAACGTGCGAAAGATTGTTCACGCGCCGTTAAAAAACTTTTGTACCCTCTCGGTCCACTCTCGATGAAATTGAAGAAAAATTAGCCTAAATCGATCGCGCGAATCGATGTTTGAGCGATGTTCGGTAAAAGCAAGCTAATGTATAATGTACGATGGAACGCGCATGTGCAGTATGTATGTGTACCATATATAAATAATATACACATTGGGATGTACCAAAAAATCACGATAATCGCGTTGTCGCGCGCCTCTCCTACTTTTCCGGATGTTCGCTCGTGATCGCGCGCGGTTATAAAAACTTGCGGCGGAAGAAAGAAGCGGGCCGAAGCTACGGAGATGGCCAATATATCTCATTTTTATAACTAGGGCGATGAATTAAATTTTTTCTTATTTTTTAAGAAATTCTACATATATCGAAACGGAACAACGAGCAACCTCTTTCTCGCCCACCGCTGGGTTACGAGCCACTCGCGATCATTGGAGAGAATGTTTTTTTTTTTCTTTCTTTTTTTTTTGGAACATCCCAATAATCATATACATATATATCTATAGTACGACGAGTGTGATTCGGAGGCTGAGAGGAAGATGGAAAAAATATGATGCTGTAAGTTATGATATTAGAAACAATTGAATTGCCCGAACGTTGGTAAATAAAAGAATGAAAAGAAAATGAGTCCTCGCGACTCGTCCACTAAAATGAGCTTGTTTTATTATATCGTCCCTCGTATATATCCGTTCCAATTCGTTCGTACGAAAGTCCGTAAGAAAAGTACGAGCCCCCCACCCCCCCCCTCCCTTATCGTCCGATCTTATTGGCTCTTTCGCGATTCATTGGAATTTTAGTTATATATTTTAAATTTTCGTGCATGCAGGAAAGATGTCGTTGCGGAGCGGGTGCGAGAGTGACGAGAGACAAAAAATAAGTCATCATCGGGCGGCGGTACGATAACGAGACGGCGGCTGAAGAGAAGAAATAAAAAAGAGAAAAAGACATATGATCGAGTTGTGCATGATCGGATAACCGAATGACATGATATACAAGTATTGTCTCGAGTTGAACATATATATAACCGAGAAGAAGTTGGCACATAACATGGCACGCATGTATATGGCTATGAGCAAAGTCGAGGGGTTGCATACCTCTTAGATCGTGTTTGACGCGACCCCGCGACCGCGCCAGCTTAACCCCACTTGCCCCCTCGGCTCGCAACAGTCGATGAGGATTTTAAACTATATTTTCTCGGTACACAACGCGCGGCTGCATGGATATAGAGGGAGCTACAAAACACCACCAACATTATCACCACCGTTTACCCTCCTACCTGCTCCTCTTCCGCGATTGCTCAACATTTTTTCAATCTTTTCTCCTATGACCCAATTTCGATGGGTTATCACAATCGATAACGATCTTGGACGACGAATAAAGTTTTACATTTCATATTAATTAGGGCGAAAGTTAAAAACGCGAGCAAACGTTTTCGTTCGGACGTTATAGATTTGTGCGATAGAAAAATCTCGTTATAGACGAGCAACGAACGAACGCGCGCGGAAAGGCATGACCGTGGATCCCATCGTGAACGCGGAAGCCCCCAAGACTCCACTCGTATGTCCTATATACGAGTGTGTAAAAAAAAAAAAAAAAAAAAACTGTTTTCAGGCATCGACTCTGCTCGCGCTCGCGCGCACGCATACACGGCGAACGCACGCATGCATAGCATACTCGCGCGAATAAAATTTATTTCTCTTTTAACTTATTAAAGACTTATTTAAGACTTATGTCGCATATCGATGTCGCCGCATGTCGATACAAATTGCAAGCGGCACAAGTGCAAGATTATCCGGCTGTATCACAGACGCAAAATTTTGCGGACTGTAAGAATTCTTCTTTGTTCAAATCGAGATTTACATGCTGGCGCGAGATTCACGCCGTATATGCATGCACGTGTGTATATGTACCTACATAATATATAGGGAGACCGTATTGGGAAGAAAAGCGTTGAAAAAGTAGGGGAACATGGGGCAAAATGAACTTTTAAGGATCTAAGACGAATTTATCGATAAGCATACGGTCTTCCAACTTTATTTGAGTCTCAAAAGTCATTCCAGTTGCTAGTTTTTCGAATTTCCAAAAAAAAAAATTTCGGGGCAAAACGAACTCAGCCTCTGAGAGGCAAAAAAAATTATTAAAAGACATTTCCAACGGCTGTACCGTTGGAAATGACTGCCCCCGGGTGGAATGCGAACTCTGATATACGAGGAAACAAATAGGACCCCCTTGGAACCATTTATTAGAGGCACGAACTGAAAAAATAGGGTTAAGTCGCAGATCGCTTCTAAACCCATTTTTTGGTGACATGCGGAAAATGAACTTTGAGTTCATTGCACCAGGGTATAAACGATATTTCAACTATATGTAGGTATTGAAACAGATTCTCGTTCCCCGTATGTCGGATTCCGTGAAAAAAGATTTGTGGGGCAAAACGAACTCAGCCTCGGAGAGACATAACGAATCGGAAATTGATATTTTTCACAACAAAGGCGTTAAAAGCAAATACTTAATAACGGAATAAGAGCTCTGCTACATGAGAAAAGAAATACGACCGCCTCGGGCCCATTTGTTCGATGTACGAGAACGAAAAATAGGCTAAAGTCGGGGATTTTTTTCACCAAATTCTTATGGCATGCAAAAATGAACTTTGAATTCATTGCGCCAGTAAGAAAATGATAATTGAACTATGTTCATGTCCTAAAACAATTTCCCGTTCCCTTGTTTCCTGAATCTCGTAAAAAAAAAATGTGGGGCAAAATGAACGCAGCCATTTTTTGGAACTCGATAATTTTTTCGCGGTTATATTTTATCCGTTTCCGGATAAAGAAGAAAGAGAAAGAGAAAAAAAACAAAGGCAGCCAAATCCGCATCTTCGGAAGATGTTGCGTGCATTTTTTGCGAGGAATTATATTCTCTTTCTTCCGAGGAGTGGATTGCCTGTTCGGTATGCCAAAGATGGACACACACTATGTGTGCAGGAGTCGATGACGACGATTTAGTATATCAGTGCGATTATTGTAGAAAGCAATTGCAATAAATTCAACTTTCGTTGCTTTTTTACTTTGTTTATTATTTTATTCAAAAAATAAGCCAACTCAAAGAATTGGAGAATTTCCGGTATTTTTCGGAATCTTGCCTTTGCCGTGTGCCCATTGTTGTTTAGAAAGGAAAAAAAAGCAAATGTCAAGATTGAATTTTTTGCTCCGAGCCGTGTTCATTTTGCCCCGGATTTTACGATCACGGGGCAAAACGAACACCGTGTTCGTTTTGCCCCATGTGTTCGTTTTGCCCCATGTTCCCCTATATTAAAAAAACTGGGTAGCGAAATGCGGGGCTAAGGAGGGAGGGGGGGGGGGGGGGGGGGGATATAGAAAAAAAAGAGAGAAGGCAAGAAACGGAGAAAGATGAGTGAAGATGTAACGGGGATAAGTATGAGAGAGGGGCGAGGGAGGTCGGGGGAGAGGGAGAGAGATGTCGTTATTATATGGATGAGGAAAGGAAGAGAGAAAAGAAATAGAGAGGGGCAGGTAGGGCTTAATCAGTTAGTCGATAGGCAAATTGGCTTATAGGCGCCGGAGACCTAAGGGTGGTTCGCCGTGGCAAACATCCGGCGTGCGTTGCCCGCTGCTGAAACTCGAAGAATACCAAGAGAGGCGCACCGCGTCAACAGTTATAAAGTTAAAAATCTTATCGGTTTGTACCACCATCTGACAATAAAGAAAGCAAAAGGAGACGCCCGCGGTGAAACAACAGGACCAATGTCGAGGGAGAGCCTGCAGAAAGCTCCGAGTGCGTGTCGTGCGAATAACAATGATAATAATAACCTCATGTTGTGACATTTAATATATGAAAAATCATATGCGTGAATTGATTTGAAAAAAAATTGGATTGTAATAATTGTTGGAGAGGAAGCAGATCGCGAAAGTCTTGGAAAAATTAGAAAAGCTCGCGAATGCCTCGGCTCTGCTTTCATATTTGGTGTTCTAGTTTGCAAGCACGTACTCATTTATTGATTAATTTATTGAAAACTAAATAAGCCAGATGTACGTGACGTGGACGATCGGCACTGATCGTCATCAATTGTGCCACGAAATTAACAAGCCCGCGAAAACGGTCTTTCACGATCGTTCGTGGAACACGGGCGGTCATCGGTATCTAACGGAACGAGAAAAAAAACGAGCGTGAGATATTTTTGTTTACATCCAATAACTGTAAATACATTTAAATTGATAATCGTCGAGCGATTATTGCGAGAATCAGCGCTGACCGCGCGCGACCGACAAGAAAGTTACGTTGCAACGTCGGGGCAACGTAACGCGACCGAGATCCCATGCATGCGATCCGCCAGTAACCAATCACGATCGGAGCTTTCGACACACAAAATTATATAACCCGCCACAGGATCGGCAAAAGCCAACTGGGGTGAGACATACATTTCCTTTATATTTTTATATTTTAAATCCTTGCGCGCGCGGTTCGATTGGGTTTCTTCGGGTCAATTGACTTTTAAAAATGATGAATGTTTACGTATACTTGAAATTACAGGTATGACGAGGCACTCTCTGGTTATCTTGTGCTGCTATCTCTACACGCTGTTCGATATGGCAGCTCTTCACTTTCCGTGAGTACTCGAAAATATATACAATTCCTAAAGAAGTAGTGTGAAAAGAAACAAAAAAAATGTATAATATTCGAAACTTGGTTGTCAAATAGGTCATTCAAATGAAAATAGAGGGATTCTGTAATTTTTTTGATTTTTTTTTTTTTTTTTTTTTTTTTTCACTAAAAGAGTAGAATCTCCGAGAGCCTGATTCTTCATTGACTTTACATTGAAACTCAAACGATCGTATTGGTGTTCGTTGTTCGCAATTTTAATTGAAATGAATGATTTATCATAAACGTGATCGTTGCTTCTCTTTCTGTACTTGTCGAGTTCCAGCGAGAAAGTATGCGAACCGGTACTTTCAACGGAGGTCGAAGGGTGGCATATTAAAGTCGATAGCCTATCGTCCCGTACAATTCGACTTTCCGCAAGAAAGCGCGGGTACCGCTTTTTTCCCAAGATCGAAAGGTAAATAAATGATCAAGCTCTCGAGCAACACGATTCACTCTCTCCCCGAAGTTTTGCAAACGATCGAAACACGAGCGCCGCGTTCAGTCTGTACGATATAAATTAGAAAACATTTTCCACAAAGAATTGTTGAAGAGTAGCTCGCGGGATCAAAGAAAACCAAATATCAAGGATGAATCATTGAAGCAGATTTATGCTCTCAAAAAACAAATCAACCGGGGATATCCCTCGTAGAACGGAATGACCGATCGATTAAACATTGAAAAAATTAAATGACGCGCAATGTAGGCTACATAGAACATCAGCGGGTAGCAGATTGAGCGAAAGACTCATTACGAGCGTGCAGAAGAGGGTGATAACGCTCGTCCCGTAGCTACTTACCAGTTTCGCCATCTCCGTCCAAAGCTCGAAGCTCGAGCCCGGTCTGCTGGTTCACTGACCCCCTTACCGACCGCGATAAGCATACGAATCTCGCCTCAAGTTGTATATCGATTAAGGTGGGGGACGGGAAAGAATTGCATTTTTTTTTCGGTTCCCCAATGAAAATCGTTTGAAAAACTGGTAATTTTTATTGTTCGTTTCGTGAGAGAAAAATCGAAAGGAGCAATTTCAACGACTGGGAAAAACAAACCCGTGCGCAAGTTATGCCAGCCTCGCTTCTCCTCGTTTACGTTGGTTCTCAGGGAGGTCGAGCTCGAGGAATACGGGAGGAAAGAGGTATCCCTTTCGCTCAGGGACATTCTCCCAATAAATCCGAAAAACTACGACAAGCACAGAGCACCAAAGTTTCTGGGACAGCCTACCATCGTTTACTTTCACGTCACCGTCCTCAGCATAGACTCCATTAACGAAGAGTCCATGGTACGTTCGTATCGTCATTTCTATTTATTTTCATACGCGCCTACATCCTATATTCATTATTGGATAATTGGAAAAGAATAAGGCCTGCGCGTATCGTCGCGACAACAATCCAAAATGCAATTCCTTCGAATTGCCCTATTGACCGAGTTTGCACTCCACGGGCGATCGAACGGAATCATTCATCGCCCGCGTCACCTCCAAAATTTTATAATCACATTTTACAAATTGAATTTTTTTTTTTTTTCCAAGCTTTTTACCCTCCGATATATTGCAAGATTTGAGCAGGCCATTCTACAATAATCAATCGTACTTGGAAGTATTCAGCATCAGTATCTCTTGTCCCGCGCGTATATCACAAATGTCCAGCGAGCAGGGCACAATGTTATTCATGAAGAATCCAATTCGATTTCAGACCTACGTAGCCGACATATTTCTCGCTCAAAGCTGGCGCGACTCGAGGCTCAGACTACCGGAAAACATGTCCGAAGAATATAGGATACTCGATGTCGATTGGCTACACAACATATGGAGACCCGATTGTTTCTTCAAAAATGCCAAAAAGGTCACCTTCCACGAGATGTCCATACCAAATCACTATTTATGGCTCTATCACGACAAAACCCTTCTTTACATGTCAAAGTGAGTGTATCATTTTTTTTTCTTTTTCCCCCTTTTATTCCGCGCTCCAACAAAACATTGAACAACACACCTATCTATATACGATATTATTGCGTATACTCGGAGAAAAGTATAAAAAGAACCCTCAAGGAGCCCAGCTCGAAAGTTAATCCGCCATCTCCGCGTCGCACGGTCACGTTTCAAACTTTTCAAAGCCATTTCACTGGGACATGCGAAATTGTGTATCGTTCACCGATATTGCACAACGCGTTCGCCGCAACCGAAGAGATTTTATCCAATTTTATCCCAAATTTCGTTTGACGTTTTTGCCACTGTGCACGATCGCTAAGTTTTCGTTCCTGTTTGCTCGACCTATAACACAGCAGTCTAGTGTGTCTTTTCATTCGGAGTTGGCTACTATTTCGAACGTTCTTCGAACCGCGATAACATCTAATTTTATTGATTGCCGAATGTGCATTGGAAAAATGGGAGCTGAAATAATTGGGAGAAAAGAAGGTAAAAGATTACTTTGTCGTATATAATACAAGTTTATTTTTTTGTTGTTTCTTGACATTTTTAGATTGACGCTGGTTTTGTCGTGCGCTATGAAGTTCGAATCTTATCCTCACGACACTCAGATATGCTCGATGATGATCGAGAGCCGTATGTAATACATGATAAATATAATTACAGTTTGCGCAGATAACTCGACGTTTATTTATTTATTTACATTTCATTAATGAATAATAATAATAATAATAATGGATTATTGTTGGGGATACAGTGTCGCATACGACTCAAGATCTCGTATTTATCTGGAACATGACGGATCCATTGGTGGTAAATCCTGAGATCGAGTTGCCTCAGCTCGATATATCCAACAACTACACTACCGACTGCACAATCGAATACTCGACCGGCAATTTTACCTGCATACAGATCGTATTCAATCTACGTCGACGACTCGGTTATCATTTATTTCACACTTACATACCATCGGCACTAATCGTCGTCATGTCCTGGATTGCTTTTTGGATCAAACCCGAAGCGATACCTGCCCGCGTTACCCTCGGAGTTACCTCCCTTCTCACTCTTGGTGAGTAGTTCATCATTCGGCTGTCATCGTCATTTTTATTTTTCTTTATTTTTTCAAGCGTATGCCTCGCGTCGTTTCGTTTACCTACAATTCGCACAATTTTATTTAATAAGATATGAAAAAAAAGCCAGAGAAAGAAGAGGTGCGAAAAATAAATAAGGATGAGAGTCGAAGAGGAGGAGAATAATGCCGATTAGAATGATCGAAGGTTCCGCGCGGTTCGCGTTCCCGCGAAGCCTTAGATATGATTCGCGGCGAGCTATCTTCCGATATATAAGACTGCTGGATGCACGAGCTCGTGCGGAGCTGTGGCATACGTATAACGCGCGGAATCATTCGAGCGCGTCAAACGTGCACCGTGGCCCGAGAAAATCACGGAGGCGTTAAATTAATATACCCTCGTCAAGCCTCTATCCCCTATAACAATTTCCTCATGTATTTTATCACGATGCTTTCAATCCCATGGACCCAATCTCGGTCCATACTCCGCGGTTACTCCACCTTTTGTCATTTAAAAATGGTATAACATATTTTTCTATCAATTACATTGTATAATACGTGTTTTGCAGCAACTCAAAATACCCAATCTCAGCAGTCTCTGCCACCCGTCTCGTACGTTAAAGCCATCGACGTGTGGATGTCATCCTGCAGCGTTTTCGTATTTCTATCTTTAATGGAATTTGCCGTCGTTAACAATTACATGGGTCCTGTGGCAACCAAAGCGATGAAGGGTTATTCGGACGAGGATCTGAGGGAAGCGATCGATGAATTCAAAGTGAATATATGCCATTTTAACATTTTTTCATTCTTTCTAAATTCATCGCGCGATAAATCCGACTGTTTCTAAATGTTTCTTGTTTTTCATTCAATTAATCAGACTCCGATGAGGTCGGACTCGGAGAGAAATCGAAGTCCAGTGAGGCCACCGCCGACCGTTCAATACGACACGTGCTGTCAGGGCAGAGCAACCGCCATTTACATCGACAAATTTTCCAGATTCTTCTTTCCCTTCTCCTTCTTTATTCTCAACGTAGTTTACTGGAGCACCTTCCTCTAATTTTATCTCCTTTCGAATTTCCTGGTATTTGAAGAAAAAAAAAAAAACATCGATTCAGAATCGGAACAATCATCGAAATGATGAATAAATATATATATACACACGCATATATAAATAATAATGTTACCTTTTATATAGAATTGTATCGCTAGGGGTGCGGCGGCGTTGCAGCGTACTATTAACGAATAATAAATGATTGCCTCAAACGAAAATCAACGATTCTTCTCGGCATAATGCTCGTCCCTCTCTCTCTCTCTCTTTCTCTTTTATTCCGTCAATCCTTGTTGTTCGGTATTTTCAGCAGTCGGAATAATAGAAAAACTTGTTGCCTTATTCATAATTTTCTTTTTGTTATCGTTATATAAACATTCTTTTGCTAATCATTCTACAAAATGCATTAATTGTATTGTTTTTTTCTTCATTCGCAAACGCAATGATCGAATAATTTGGCCCATTATCGAGTAAACACCACGCAGTTGTACTACAAGTTGCCAGCCAACCACATGATCACATACAGACTTATAACAATCGAGAAGAGACAAAGGGGCTAGCGTTTATCAATAGACACGGAGACGACAACGACTGAACACCTGATAAAGGAATTCGAAAAGGTGTATTTTCCCACTGCAGTCGTTGTAGCACATTCATGCACCGCGCTCCGTCGTATCTCGAAGCGATTCTTGCCGGTGGAGTTGAATCATCGATTTGATCGCGTCACAATTCCGCAAGGACAGTTACGAATTTATGAAGGTAAAATGATAACATTCACGAGAATCGCTGCGTCACTTTTTTTCCCCTAACTATTTCTATTAATGTTTTTCTCCTAATTATTATCGCATCAATGGGGTTCCTGCGAATATCGGCACCTCTTCGTCTGATTTTTTTTTTTTTTGGCAACATTTGGACAATAAAACGAAAACCCGGCGGGTATAATGAAGCGTAAGAGGTATAAACCTTGTCGATCGAGCATGACCCGTTGGCGGACAATGTCATTCAGGTGGAAGAAATTTGAAGAAAAAAAAATTCAATCCTGACAATAAATAATATTTGGAGAAAGAAACTACTTTATTTAGTTTCATCGCTCTCTCTCTCTCTCTCTCAATGAAGGACAAAGGCTTGTCACGCAATCATAGATTACACACTCGTTGAGACAGAACAAATGATTGCGATCGACTTTAAAAAGATCGTGTTAGATAATATTGAATAAATAAAATTTAGCCCCGTTCTTTATAGTTGCGAAAATGTCGAATCAGGAGAGCAACGCAGCACAGAAACTCGATTGACTGGAGATTTGAGCGAGAGCCCACCAAGTGCTGACTCAACGAGATGGAGTCGGAATGCTTTGGGAAGAGGAAACGAGAACAAGAGGTTCTCGGAAAATTTCTGCATACAAATATGCATACACACAATCATAGTCTGATCAATATCAACTCCCTATCGACTCCGCGAGGCAAGTGCATGCATGGTTTTGCTCCAGTGGCGGATAGCAAAGTTATTCGGATTCAATGCTACACTTGTCTTGTTATTCTTATGTCATACTTGAACGGTGGATAATAAGTAAATTTCTTATGTTCCTGCTACAAAAAAACTTGGAGAGATTTAACTGTACCGGGCTCGTCGACAAATATTCGTTACCGCGCACCGAAACACCTCGCGGCTGGTTCATCCTCCGTCGTTACATATACATCACCGTTTAACGACTGCTCGCGGCAAAACTTGATTATTATTCACGAAAGACTGGGCCCTCCGGAGCTCCGACTCGTCGGATCCATATCTTCCCACTGCTCCCTCCTACCCCTTCCGCCCCTTTGTAACTTTTCTCCGTAGCCTCCAACAACATTCTAGTATATATGTAGATGCGTAGACACATTGAATGGACAAAAATTCAAGCGGAGCAGGGAGCGCAAAATGCAGAACCACGACAAAGAAACATTACGGAATGAATTATTTGATTTTTGTCCTCTCTGCCAACGCGTATAATCATGGAAAATAAAACAAACGATTGTCCTTAACGAGAAAATTATTTCCAACCAAGCTCTTATCTTTTATCTTTTTCCTCTCACGACTTTTTTTTCTTTTCCCGCGAAAGAATCGAAGAAACAGTAACAGCATTTATTCCGAGGATAGCTGTACATACGTCTCTGACCTAATTTTTTTCTCCATCGGGTCTTCTTCGATCGAAGGATAAAAATGCAAAAAATTATTTATAGTATTTCTTCGTGGCATATCCGCGTGAGTTTTCGCAATGAAAGTTATACAAATTGATCGACCATATAGGAGTAGCAGATAAGATGTGTATATCGTGAAACTTTGAAAATTCAATAAAATGGAGATATCGGGCGAATGGCTTCTTTATTTAATGAGGCTCAATTGGATTTTATCCTCGAGTCTAAAACTAGCTATATATATACTATTAGAGTATAAAATTGCTTTGGCGCATTAATATTTATATTGCTCTCGAAGTTGGTCATAGTTGTTAAGCTTCGAGCTTCTATCCATCAGCGTTGAGATGTACGACGGCGACTCGTCACACGTGCAACTTGCAAAAGCAGGGGATGAGAAAGGGTGGTGGATACGGGGGAAGGGAGAGAGGAAGAAGGTTTGTTTGACTTACGCTTGTGTATTTTTCGTTCGACGATGCTCTTGGCCATCTAACGCGTAAGCTTATGGATATGTCGATATATTACGACATATTCGAACGAGACTCCTGTAGTATGTAGTGTTTATGTTGCGTGTTCCGCCGGATCGCACGTAGGACGAGTTGGTTTATAGAGCAGGTTGCTCCTCGATTCGCTTCTCACAACCCGCCCGCCCGTTCCATGTCATTCGCGCTCCCTTTTCAACTCGCCTGCTCTTATGCCCTCTTCTTCTCTGCCGGGCTCGACTTTTACGTCATACGCCTATGTTTGAGTTCACGGTTCTCCAAAAAATTCATTTATTGCAAGAAATTCAGTACCAAACATGTCATATTGGAATACGTTAAAATATATTCGCAACAATCCTTCTAGTGAGAGATAATCAATTCAAAAACGTATTTGAGTCGAAGAAATGATCGAAAGTTGGTGTATTTGTTGATGGTTTGCGCGGTGGAAGGTTGAAAAACAAAAAATAAACAACAAAAACTCTTCATCCATGACTCTAAATAAAGTGTTTTTATTACTTTCGAACCGACTCACCACCGTCTTTGAAATTTACAACGGTCGGAAAACGTATTATTTCATCCGTTTCGTTCTATTTTACGGACAAATTCCATTCTTCTATAGATATTATCTTTTTTTTTGTCATTTGTAATTCGTTCGATGGATCCATCTGTCTCCATTTGTTTTTCGTATAAGCTGTTACGAAAATTAAGCTGTTTTTGCGCTTCTCTTTCTAGATAACTTATTGAACGGAATTGGCAGTAACGGTAGTAAATATTGAAAGACATTTCTTTACGCATTTTCAATTTGTCTCCAAAGTTCACGCTCTCTCCCTCTCTCTCTCTCTCTCTCTCTCTCGCTCTCTCCCTCTCGTGTATCCGTTACATCCTTAACTTATCTTAGCTTTTGCTAATTTTAATTTTAGACTGACTCACTCGATTGGGACTAAATTACAGCATGTAAATATTAAACATTATGAGAAAAAAAATGTATACATACGGGGAGAATAGGTAGGTGCAAATGTATACGCGCGGATGAAACAATAACGCGAGGACAAGATTGTTGATTATAAATTATGCAGAAATAAATGATCCTACCGTTTTTTGACGTTGTATCAATCCCTTGAGTTTTAAATCATGGATCCAACTATTTAAGATTCACAAACTTTTTATAGCCTCCGATCCAATTTTGGTATAAAAAATTCCAATCTGAGCAAAAAACATCGGGGCCCACTATTTTTTTTCTTTTTTCAACCCAATCGCAATTATAATTATCTATCTGTTTTATTATTCTTCATGTTGCGACAACAGAGGCTCGGACGTGTATTATTCATGGAATGTGATTCGTTGAGCACGCAGCAATAAACATTTTGTTTTCTAGGGCTGTAAGGGTTTATTTTTTTTTTTTTTTAGGAATACGTTCGAGGCCTAATAAGGATAGTACATGGGAGTCGATGTTCGAGTAATCCTGCTACTCTTTCTCCTTTTTTCGTATATTTTTTTTCGAATTTGAAAATTTGGTAATTGGTAACGTGTGCGACAAAAAAATATAAATAACATGATACATATTAGTACAAGTCGATTGGTCGCTCTCTCTCTTTCTCTCTCTCTCGCGTCGATGTGAAAACTCCCAGGAAAGGAGGAAGCAACAGGTTGAATTTTGCTGCGCGGTTTATCCTCGCTATCTCTCTGCATTTCTCTTTCTCTTAAGCAACTCTAAAAAGCTTGATTCCTGTACTCTTTTAGCTCGACTTGTCTCAAATAAAATGAATTTTTGCAAAATTCATCCGCCCGAGTTACTATTACAAAATAATTGACAGACTGTACACACAAGTAGTGACCAGCCAGTTCCGAACGAAACACCTAACCCAACGGAGGATTCCTGACTCAATGGACGACCGATCAGTTGTAAACGAGAAAGCATTATTTTTTTTCATTTTTTTACGAAGCTCGTCTTAACGAGTTGATTGGATATTTGGATGCTCGTAGCATCGTGTTCGAACACTCGTTATAAACTCTTACGTTTGAAATAAAAAATGGAAAAAAAAAAAAAATCTATTGACACGCATTCGTCGTTTCGCATACCTCTTTATTCTTTTAATTACCAATATTGTTATTGTTGTCATTTATATATTTGCTTTTTTTAATGAATTTTCATTCTCTTGAACATGCATGCACTCGCCCTATTTGGAACGCTTTAGAATTTATTTTATTGCACGATGCGAAATATACTACGTAATACGGATGCCCGCGGATCAACGCGTCATTTGAATTTTCATCGCGATATAGTGTTTACACATGTATATAAATCGGCTTCTCTGTTATTTATATATGTATATATACTTCAGGATGCGGTACTCGATAAGGCTGCCGACGACTTTTCGCCCCAACATCCCCCGCTAATAAATAATCATTTATCATTCTGAGCAAAATTACATTTTGCGAATACGTGTCGTGGTCGTTAACATTTTTTTCTTTTATCGGTATCATTTACAATAATATATCATTGGGTTGCTAAGATTAAAAATTGTTCTTTTTTCTTTTTTTTTTTCAAATTCTTCGGACGTTTTAGTAAATTCAACGATTCATCTTACGTTATCATCTAACAATAAATAATGAAGTATGAAAAGAAGAAAATTCGAAGGAAATTTCGAGTGATCGTATTAAAATAAGTCGACACCCCTGCTATTCAAGTATCATCTTAATTAATATTCCAATCGAGCAACCGATGACAACTGATTTCGCGCAGGTATATCTTTCTCTCTCGCTCTCACTCTCCGTTTAAACTGACAATTACACTGGATAATTACACTTTTAGACAATTTACACTTATACCGGAGCAGGTGCGTTGAATTACGCTTGAAAAACAAAACGCACTCGACTTGTGTTTCATAATATGAAATGAAATGAAATTATTATCTCTGTCTCTCATTCGTTCAACGTGATTTTTTCCATAATGAGATGTCGAAGGTCGGCACGGAGGATTAACTGCTATTACAATAATGACTATATTTACAGACACATAATGAATATCCCCAGCTTTCCCGATTAATCAAATTTTCTTACAAGACAATAATGCAGTATCGCGGTGTTCGATAGCTACTTTGTTAAATTTCTTTAATTTTACTTTTTGAAAGAACGAGGGCATTATCGATTTAATTAAAAGTACAAATTTTAAAAGTATCACGAAGACGTATTTATGTTTGTATCGTTTTTTTTTTCTCGGACAACGTGGCGAGAGAGTTCACACAATAATTACAACACTTTACATTGAATAGAACCATAATTTGAAATACTCGACCGGTGCATTACGCCCGACGCCGTCCCTCTTCTTTGTGCTTTAACAACTCGTATCGCGATCTAGCGCGTAAGTCACTCTATACAACGTCTCTCTCGTCGACACGACGAAAATTGTCGCGCGGTATCGAATTTTGCGAAAAAAAATCCCTCGGCGTCGGGTTTTCTTTCCGCTGGCCGATACCAAGTCTCGTCGGCGACGATCTCCAATTCTTATCATTCTCGTTCGTACCCTCCCTCTCCTCCGCTTCCATGTTTCACACCCTTAACACTTAATTATCCGGTCGCAATCTTGTGATACGCGCGTTTCCCATTTTTTTGTACTTTTCTTTTCTTCCACTGAAATAAAGACGGTTATTCGAATAAATGCGGTATCAATTTGAAATACTTCGAATGGACGAATTCTTCCAAGAGCCACGAGGAAAACTCAACGAACAAATAAATGGACTCGAAAACTCTCATTAAAACGCCGATGAATCGTTTGATGGCGAACGGGGCGTGGTGGTGATAAGGGAACCATTATTGCGTGTGATACGAAATATCGGGAATGCACCCGTAAATAATGACAGTCAATTGTCCTCTTAAAAACGGCGCGTTTGAATGTGTGACTATGAGCATGTGTGAGTTTGTATGTTTGGCTTATGGTCCGATGTAACTGGATGCTGGCTGGCTGGCTGGCTGGCTGGCTGGCCGGCTGGTTGGCTCGATTTATCAGTATGCAGAGACGAGAATGAATCTCGAGAGCGTCACAAGTGGCTGGAGGTTCGCTGATCGATATCTAGGCTACATTGTTCAACGTTCTCGCGCCCGCGCTCGCGCTCGCGCCTCCTTGTTCAACGCGTATGTGTACGCACGCGCGAACCCGTATATATGTCCGTTGTGCGCGCGCGTGCGTCTTTTATTCTATTTATCGTGTATAGTCTTGAAATGCACGTGCATGTAACATATACGGACGAGGAAGAAAATCAGTGTCTCGGGTGTGCTTGGTTGCGTTTCAACGTCACGTAAATCCCGAGTATGCCGAGACCCGCGAGCAATGATAATGGAACGACTGCCTCGATCTGCGGAACAAATCGTCCTCTTCCCTATTCATACCACAACCCCACTCTCCTCCACCAGCTCTTTATACATATCCCGACTCTTAGTTTTTACATACAGCAGCTTCAACAACATATATCCCTACTTTATCCTGTTTTTTCCTTACTCCTTATCTTTCCTTTTATTTTCTTTTTTCTTACTTTATATTTCTACGCACTGCTCTCGGTCTCTCTCTCTCCTCCCATATCTAATTTTTGGTCGTGCCCTCGTTTTCCTCAATTTTTTTCCAATTGGCAATTTTTGTGGAATTTCTCTTGATTATAACGCGCCTAAATTTTCTTGATCCCCTTCAGCATAGATAGTTCCAAACTAAGACGAGTGCCATACCCGCACTCTCCATTATGTAGCGTTGTACATTCCGTCTACCGATGGACTATAATATCACGAATCAATGCGAATCAACTTGAATTTAATTCAAGCCACATGGAAGCAAGTGAATTTCGACATACCGACAAGAACCGGAGTTTAGAGTGACAAAACTTCTGATATGAATCAAACATTTCAAAGGAATTTTATGTTTGCTCGATTCATTAATGAAATCAAATTGAAGAAAAGATACGACCTTGCACCTATTAATTCAATAAAAAATATACGAAATTTGACGATGTCGATTTCGATGGATCTATAAGTGTGCCTGTGTGTGTGTGTGTGTGTGTGTGTGTGTGTGTGTGTGTGTAGGTGTGACTGTTTCATGAATGATGGAATGGTTTTCGCGCAAAACCTATATTAAGGCTTTCCGGTTCACAACGTTTAATGCCGTAGTACAACGCAGTTCACCGGCATCAAAAGGCTCAACATTTTCTGTAATCCTCGCAGCTCTTAAAAATGCCACGATGCAATTATGCTTGTCGATTCATCAAAATGACAATTATTTTCGTAATCGGTAATCGGATGGTGCATGAAATTGAATAGGCCGAGATGGAGAAAAAAAAAAAAAAAAAAAAATTAAAGCTCACCATAAACTCGACCGTACAGCCGACGTCACTGCCGAGCGAAGAAAGGAGATCGCCGACGGGCTTTGATAGTCGATCTCTTGATACAGGGACGGTGGACGTTGATGATTTATTTTCTTGTATTTTCATTCAACATCAATATTCCGGATGTGATGAATTTGACTCGATTGCAGTAATCAAGCGGTCTCCGTAAGCGATTGTTGCGCTTGATGGTGAGCTGGACCGCCGGAAGTAGAGATGGCAGTCGTAGTGTTGGTACTTGGAACCGGAAGTGGCTGTAGGGCCTGCATGTCGCAAGTGTGGGAACCACGCTTCTTAAGATCCTGGAACAATGGGCATTTTTGGACATGTTTGAGATCTTTTTTTCTTCCACCTGTTCCCAAAAAAATCCTCAATCACTCCTCCTCCTCCTCCTCCTCCGTATCCTTTTCTTTCTCCTTTTCCTTCTCCTTCTCCTTCTCCTCCTCCTCCTCCTCCTCCTCCTCCTTATTCCCCTGCTCCGCCTTCTCCTGCCTCATTCAGTCCTCGATTCATTCCTCTTCCTTTTCCCCTTTTATTCTTTCCTCTCGCTCCTGCTTTCGTTTCAGCCCTTGCATCCCAATATTTTCTACACTTTCTTTCTCTTTCGTTCTTCACCAACTGCACGCTACATCATTCTTTTTTCTTTTTAATCATTCATCTTTTTACCTGCCTGCTACGCTCTCGTTTTTTTTCTCGCCTCTTTTTCCCCTCTCACACTCTCTCTCTCTCTCTTCCGCACCCCTTCGAATCCAACATGACGCGAAAAACTACACACGCGAAAGCAGTCCTTTTTCCATCCACAATTATGCATAATGTATTGATTTTTTTTCTCGCATTACTCGCTCTTTTTTATTTTCATAGTAGTAGATGGGGGCGGGGGGGTTGGTCGGACAAAAGTTTCCAACAAGTTCGTAGAAAACGTTTTTCTTGGTGTTGTTCAATTATCTATTTGGTTTATGAAAATTTCTTCCAAACCGTCGAGTCGTGGATATAAATCCTCCGAATATTTAAGCAATAGAGACAACGGGAGAGAGAGAGGGGGAGAGAAAGAAAGAAATCGTAAACGAGCGAAACGAGTAATATATAGAGGCGCTTTTCACTTTCATGCGAGATTCAACCGCTCTAGCTCCCTAGTTCATTCACACATTCTTTTTTCATCCGTACTTAAAAAAAAAAAAAAAAAAAAAAACATATTAGTACTCTCATCCGCTCTGTATCTACGCTGTCGATTCGCTCGATACAACCATCAGAATCTGTCGAGCTCATATTTGCACAAAGAAAAAAAAAATCACAAGGCAGAGAGGGGAAGGGAGGGGGGAGAGAGGGAGATAGAGGCAGAGAGAGAGCAGAAAGAGAGATAGGGGGAGAGAGAGAGAGAGAGAGAGATGGTGAAAAATAGGGAAGAGGGCAAAAATACACATATGTAAACAACGACATAGTGTGCGATACAGATACAAGGCATTTTTCAAGCACAGTGTCATTTAACATCGAGAAAGACCGTAACAAAATATCTTGAATAGATGTGCGCGCGTGCGTGTGAATTTATAACAAATGTATATTTCTTTGGATATTGGTGCCGTTGGTATGAAAAGAGATTGAGGATATATTTTGACGGGGGGCACAAATAGTGTGTTTGATTGTGTTCATGTAAAAATACAACCATCTATATGTGAGGTTGAAAAAAGAATGAAAAAAAAACGACATGAAAATATATGGAAAATCGATTGAATTAATATTTTTCATAATAATTTAGTAGGACGAGGTAGAGTGATGAATAGAAACAACGAAAATAATTGCTTATTTCGTTCTGAGCTCGTGTACATTGAACTACCTTTGTACTCACTACGTCAAGCTACGTAAATCATGGTATATACATATATATATAGGTATATGTATAGTATACAAATGTACAATGTGAACTACGCTAAAATAAATTACGGTAAGAGTAATTCCGCACAAACAATTAATTTACAATATTGATACAATGAACTTTGCTACACAACAAATAACTACACGAAATATTTGCTCTATATACGAATATAACTATTATACATGGTAGTCCAGAGGTGGCAAGGTCATAATGGGAGACAGCAGCGAAAAGTGCGTGAGACCACTTTGTACGCAATATATCATTTGTAAAGTTAAATATAAATTTAATCAATTCCGCTCGCTTCTTTTTCTATATCGTCCCATTTTCACCTCGCTTCATCCTCTCCTTACTTCATATATGCTTAAGTTTGAAATAGAGTGTACAAGAGTATGGCAAATAAAATGGAGCGATTAAAAAATGTTTCTTCCAAATACGGGTGTAAATTTTAAATCGATCTCATTCGATTTTAACTAATAGGATTTAAATTATATCTAAAAAAAGTGAAATTTTTTTCGCATTTCTCAAATCTTTTGTATCTACTTTTTTTTCTCTCTTTCGGTATCTAATGTTTTTTGCAGTCGAGAATCACGGGGAACAATCACAGTTTCGCTTGTTGTTGTTGTTGTTGTTCTTGTTGTTGTTGTTGTTGTTTTCATTCTTTTTTTTTCGGCAAGTTCAAATTTTGTGACGATTTTCAATTAATTGTAATTATAGTATTGCGGTGTCCGGCTATGATGGTCGGGAGCTCCCTCCCGCCGATGTGTTTTTCTCTATTTTACGTCCACCTTTCCCCGTGCCCTATACAAATGGAATTTTCCATACTAAGCTGGCATGCACAATACTTTAAAGCTATTTCGTGGGTTGAACAACGCGAGGCCGCAACGAATGATTAGCGCAATTTTCACGTCAAGCGCGTGTGCTTCTTAAGATTTTCCGTTAAAGAGCCCGCGACCGAACGGATCCAATTCAATTGAAAATGATCAAAAGAAAAATCGAGCGAAATTTTTTTCCAACGTAACGGAGTAAAAAAGAATCAATAGAAAAAACGGGTACACCTGATGTTTATTCGTTGTTTATTTATGTGGAAAAAAAACAAAATACGGAAAAAGATCGATCGATAGCTGCGGCAGCAAAGGAGAAATAATAGATTGTGGAAAATCCGTTCGCGCTTATGGAATGTGCGTGACTTGATTATAGAAAAAAAAAATATAGGATATAAAAACGGTATCGTGTACGGGTTGATCGATAAATGGCGAAAAGAGTCGTTATATCAATTGTAGCAGAGGTTAAAACTTTAGCTCGATAAGGGACTTGATGATTTATTTGTTCTTACGCGGGAGAAGAGTTTGCCTCGAGGACCCGGTCGTTTATAATCGTGAGATTAGTATAGTCACAGGCAATGAAGGGAAAAAAAAAAAGTAAGAAGAATAAAAAATATAAATATTTGCTCGAGTTAAATCGCAAGGTATGAAGGTAAATATGTTGAAAAGATAATTAAGAATATATTACGAAAGCGCAAAAGCCAGGCGAGCGATTGGATGACACACAAGAGAATATAGAATTTCCTTGAGCGAAGATGGTGAACGAGAGTCTTGCCAGCAAACGGCTTCAAGAAACAACTTTTTCCGTCTCATTGAAAAATTGACTCGATGAGCGTCGAAGTTTACTCTTTTCATTTTCTTTCGCTCGAGCTTGCGGTATATAATTTGTCTTTTCTCGTACCAGAATCTTGTTAAAAATCGTCGTAGTACACGCTCGCTCTCTCGGTTTACTCGAATTCAGACTTTTCAATTATTCGATCAATTGTGTACACACGAGGAAAAACAACGTGTCTTTATTGCCAAAAAGTTTCAAAAAATCTTATGTATCATTTTATACTATGTTTGTTCAAGTTTTTTTGGTTTTTTTTTCAGATTTTTTTTTCAAATCCGTGTCTGAAAGAGAAACGAATTTGAAAACTGCATATTTTTTTTGTGCATAATGATTCTTTACCTTTTTTCTAACTTGTATACGATCTCCGTATACGAGGACCACTCTATCCTTATTCTCGTTCGATGTTAGTTGGTACGAGAGGCTCTGTGATTTTTCGTTTTTTCGAATCATTTTTGTTTTTATTTTGCATTTTTTTTTTTCATTATTTTCCAGCGATCCACACACGAGCAAACAGACAATCACACACACAGGGCACGAGGCAATTAATGATCCGTCATCGTCGGGAATACCGCCAATTGAGATGTATCCATTTTTTTTATTTCCATCCATTGATAGCGTTGGTGCATTTTTGGCTTCCATCGATGGTGCATTTTTTCGTTCGAATTCCACGATATCCATTTATCGAGCCGGTCCGAAGGATCACCATCGACCATTTTCATATTGTATTTATTGTTTTTTTCATGTGTAAGTGTGTGTGTATGTGTGTGCGTGCGTGCGTGCGTGTTTAGTTTCCCCCAAGATTTGTTGCGCATTTTTATGTGGTTGGTTTAATAACCAACGAATTGTTTGACGAGTCCGGGCGAACGCAGTTAGACGTTGGTCAACGACGATGGGGTGATATCATGACGAATAACGAGATCGTGGAAGGACGAGAAAAAATATAGTGTAAGAGAGACAACGATAGACATTGAAGGGAGAGGGAGGGAGAGAGAGAGAGAGAGAGACGGGTGAAGAATTTGTACGGATGGGGCACGATCGATTCAACGTGAAAGAGCGTCGGCGACGACGCGAGCGCGAGCGCGCGTGTGTGTCGGTATGCGTGGATATTTTTTTTTTATCATTTTTTTCACGCTCGTGTGCGAAAGATGGTAGATGAAAGATTCCGGAATGAAGGTCCACCGAAAAAAGTCCCGACGGATGATTACGATGACGACGACGACGGCGACGGCGATATGGCGATGGCGATGGCGTAGGCGACGCGACGACGATTTTGAGGTCCCGCGAGGATGAAGAGAGATGATGCAGCGTTGAAACGTTGGTGATTCGCAGTTGGGATGCATTATTCACCGCGGGTGGCACGCAAATAGGGAAATAGAAGAATTTCATTGATTTAATTTCTTTTGCTTTCATACGTTTTTTTTGTTGTTTTTTTTTTCAACGTCACCGTTTCAAAATTGTCTATTTCAAAACATATTGCACTTTTGTTTATTTATACATGTATATGTGTATATGGATGCATAATGTATATATACATATACAAATATACACGTGAGTGTGTTTATGTTACGTGTGTAATTCGTAGTATTGTTTCAAATACGCGTATGAATGTAGAATGTATGTTAAATATCATTGCAGGCGTATAAGGATGTTTGCCCTAGTCGCAAATGGTCTCGAGCCGAGTATCTTGTTTTCTGGAGTCGCGCGCGAAATACGCGACAATCGTAAATTTCGGATACTTTCAAATTTATAACCTCTTACAACTTTTTTCATCGTCGATTCGTTTATTCATGATTTTGTTCCTATTTATCAAATTCACCGCTCGCGGTATGAATTATTCACAATTTTGGCTTTGATGCATTTTTAATTCTTTAATGCGTGCATATACTTTGGCAAGCTTTCCTTGTTACTCGTTTCGATGAATATATTTCATGGATTGTATTTAAATTTTCCTGCGAGGCTGTTTTCTCGTCGTCCAAAACCGCGGGCAAGTTCACATCCGAGTTTCGAGCGCATCGCTCATGCGGATGGATGTCACGTGGATCGGCTATTATCGAAAAATGACCAGCGGCAGCAGCAGCAGTACCACCACCACCACCACCACCACCACCAGCAGCAACAGCAGCAGCAGCAGCAGCAGCAGTCACCCATCTATTATTTTTCCTTTTATTTTTTCTTACATATTTTTTGCTGCTTCAGTTCTCTTTTTCATATCTTTTCATCCGATAATATAGTCCTAATTTGAGACTCAAAAGGAGGCCTCAACGAGATACGTGCCGTCCATGGCAATGCCTGTCTGTCCACCCGAGCCGTCCGAGGCCTCGGCCCTCGTAGCCGGGATGTACTGACTGTACGCCTGCTGAAATTCACACCACAAGCACACACACTACATTGTTGCACGCCAAGCTCACCTAAACTAACGCCTAAACTGGATTAACGCACCGCTCATTGCGTCATTGCTCGTTACATTATTTCCTCTTTTTGTTTTTTTTTTTTTCCCCGATACTTCTTTAGAGTTTGAATGACGCGCGACAAGGTCACCCAAAAGCGTTCCGTTTGCACCAAGTTGGAACGATGTTATTGATTTTATCCGTTTGCAAAAAGCAGTTGAATGATTTTTCGAATAGTAAACATTTGTGTGAACATAATCGTGCATCATTTTCCCTCGAGGATCGTGCTCGCTAAACAACACTATATATTTTGGTTAATAGAAAAAAAAAAATTGTATTGGAGGAGAATTGAAATAATTTGAAGTGGGTATTCGAATGTAATTATTCGGTTGGCATGAAAATCATTTGAATGGTGGGGTGTGTAGGCACATGTTGTGTGTAGGGGCGTGCGCGAATGCCTAAGAAAAAAATGTGGCATTATCGTAAGAGCGCGCGTATACATACAGATATATAAGGCTAATGGGTAAATATATATCCTGGAGTTAAATAAGGAGCTAATTACTAGGTAAGACATTATCAGCTATGGGGCACAATGTGCTCGTATACTATACTATTATCTACGGTTACTGTGTGTCCTGTACATGTACAGTAAGTTGTACACGGAGTTTGTACACGCCGGGCGGCCAGGGGGCCCGGGTTTACTCCGCATGTCCCGAGGGTCTACGCGAATACTGCTCGATATACATTTCGTATATTATCATTGTAGCAATAAAGGTGTATTTGGTGCACGCACAAGCTCAATAACCGCCTGTAAATACATGTTTGTTTTACGACGTCTATGGTATAGTGATTTTTTTGTTGATTTTCTAAAACTATTTTTCAAAATTATTTACATTGAATTGAGGAAAATCGTATTGCCGTTCGCTGTCGCAAAGCGAGCCTTTCCCCGTATCGTATTTCTTCGTGCAACCCTACGCTTTTTCAACGAAAAAACAGTCGAAACCTCAGCGTCCCAAACTTATTCAGCCTCATCCTCGCGGTCTCCGTTTCGACGTCGTTACGTAATTAATTAATTCGCAGACTCTCAAGGCTGCGCCCATGCACATATGGTACGTTGCCAGGACTAGTTTTATGCAGCTTTCATTACGCGCCCGCGCGCGCACCGTGACTTTATCCTCGTCCTAGTTGTAGACGACTCGGACGACGAGTGATGAAAAAAAAAAAAAAAAATACGAGATAGTTGAAAATTCAATTACTCGCGGGTTTATCGGCGAGAATTCCCATTGATCGAATAGCGGATACACTTTTTCTTTTGGCATCTCGTTCAACGGAAGAAACGAGAAGGAAAAAAAAAAAATTCGTCCAATAATAAGCAAATTGGAGAAGCGATGAGAAAGGTCGTTTTGAAATAATGAATGACTTTGTAATTGGAAATTATTCGTATAAAAACAGTGAATTGGAATGAAATTAACTTGAGCAACGATGCCGTATAATGGAAAACCGTGATACGCGCGCGGTGTCCGAACTAGATTCACGGGCTAAACAATTGTCCGCGCAGAGATCGCGTGACGCTCTTACCGTGCAGCCCTTATACCCGTTTCAATCTCCCAGCGCATAATTAGATCCCTCCCCACCCGATCCGCTACGAGGACGACTACAACGAGTGTGACGTCACTCCCGCCCCGTTTCACACCGTATTTCCAAATCAGTTGAAATCTACGTGTATACAGCCGATGGATATACGCATATAGGGGTATACCACAATATCAATAATATATTACTCCATATTTATATGTACAAGATGAGCTAAAAGAAAAATAACAGCACACCTCTCGGAAAACAATGAGATCGGACAAATTTCTCAGTTCGACGATAAACACTTTTTTTGTTGTTTGAGGAAATTTTATTTAAACGGATGTATCATGAATGAGGTGCATGTGAACGCGCGATGGGATTTTTTTGTTTCAAGTGATAAAGGTTCGTTTGGTAGGAAAAAATGGCCTATATCGAGCCGTTCTATATATACATGACGTAGATCAATACGCGTGTAGAAAAAAAGAGGATTGTTTAAGCCGCGGAAAAATGGATAAAATATTAATTATAGAGAGGATGATTGAGGAGGTGTGTGAGAATTGGTCTCTGTGCAAGATACGTGTGTTCGTCCAAAGTTTTTGAGGCTCGTTAAAGATTCGATGATGAAAATGTAGGTGTGTGTGTATATATACGCGAGTGATGAAAATTGATTACACAAGGGGAACAAATTCAATGGAAACAGTGAAAAATGATTTTATCTATAATAATTAATATTACGGGGCTGAAACAATAGTACAAGAAATGGTTAAAATTATATTCCAACTGGGTTAAATTGAAGAATCGATGTTTTTGGGGCGGTTCAAGTTTTATCCAGCGACCTTTAAAGGTTCTACAAAAGGTCAAACACGAGATGATAGAGATAAATGTGATTTAACGAAATCGCTTGTACAATGGGCGAGAGAAAATGATTGGGCATATATATGAGATAAAAATGTGGTCGGACGGCCGAAGGATGTTTTATGGGTTGGGGATGATGAAGAATTTATATATATATATGCGTATGAGATATGCTCGTTACTTGGATCGAATGGGACAACGTAGAGAAGGGGTTGGCAGAGCTTTTTAGGCGGACAATGAAAATTGAATTTCGTCTTGCCTGGCTCATCTGAAGCGGATGCCCCACCACTACTCCCACATCCGGCTGCTCCTTCGTCTTTGCATTATTCATAAAATAACTCGTATTACATTACAGTAAGTATGTTATCGTAGGCCGATTTTATCTTTTCCTCTGACATTTAATCGTCTCATCCGAATCTCAATAGGTATATCTATATTGTATTGTTACTTTTTTATTCGATTCCGGATTTGAATGTTGTCATGTTTTGAGAATTAAATACCACGTCGAATTGCTCGACAATCTCGAGTCGACCTGTACAAGTAGATATAGACTGTATACGCGCGCGCGTCTGGTAAATCCATTGCAACGAGCTCCGTTCTGCGCGGAGACACGCGACCGATGGGTTAATCAAAAAACGGAAATAGGAGAAGCTGTCACGCCACTCGGACTTTCGAGCAATTCAAAGTCGTTTTAAAAAGTTATCATCGTATACTATATGGTATGGATTTTTATATAGTCCGCGGCAGGCAACTTGGTTCCGCCTCGCGCTCAGATTACTCGAATGAGATATGAAATTTCAATCATCGTCATCGCGTTCGAAATTTGACTGAAAATACAATTAAAAGTGAACCGTGAGTATAAAATGAAAAGTTTGTCTTCCGGAGAATGGATTATTCTGCCAACGTTAAACCATCCGAGATATCATATAGATCTGCTTGTATCAACGCTATAGGTACCTATCTAGGTATGGTGTGCGTTAACAATTCATGAGAAAAAGCAGGGAGCAGAAAAGTTTTCCGCGCTCGAGAGCAAATATCATTTATTCTCAGCAGCTGTCTCGCCCATTCACCTTTTGCTTATTATTTCTTCTCGATGTCTACCACCCCTCAACGCACGCAAAGCTCTCGAAAGCCCCGCCAACGAAATATATACATATATTTTTTCTTCATTTTCATACGGCGAAATCCGCGCATAGTTTGAACCTCAAATTTCATCGAGGATCGTTTCCGATACTTGGAATTTTTTTTATTTCGTTTTAATACAACGGCGAGAGATAAGCAACTTTTTGTTGCGGAAAAATGGGGTGGAAAAAAAGGCTGAATATACGATCTTTGTTAATAAACCGAAGAAAGTTTCCTCCCGCGGATAGCGCGAGGGCGGGGTAAGAGACGGCGGGAGAGATTGAGAGGACAAAGAGCAAACCAGCCATCGAGCGACACCTCGACGAAAGGATCCTTAATTAAACGCGTGTAATTAATGCCGCGCCCGAGATCCAAAAGTTTTCAACGCTCGAGAATGAGGCTTGAATTATCTAGGACCTTGCGCGGGTGACGGAAAAACAGATTGGAAGAAGGCGCAATATTGCCGAGAAGAGAATTCAAGAAACGCCGCCGGGAAATCCGGAAATTCGGAAGAGGCTAAGCGGGCAATTGCATCGAATCTTTTTCGTAACGTTTTGGGAAAAGAAATGACAAATTCATCGAATACGACGGCAACTGGAATGTTCCAAGTATGTTCCTTTGTATATTTCCCAAGATTCTTCTAGGTCCGCGTCTGACATCGGATCCCAATACCGCCGCAACTTCTAATCGAACTCGAAAAGTCGTAAAGTCGAGAGAAACTGTAAAGTCTCACTTGCGAAGAAGCATTCACCATTGATTCGAGTGATACGAATGGCGATTATAAAAATGGGTGTGAAAAGTGCGAATGCATCGTACTTGTTACGGACACTTGGTTTGTACATGTATGGGAATACGAACACATTGTAGGCTTAAAGTTATTTACCGTATACGGACTTTGCCGAGAGTCGAAAATAAAAAAAAAATTTATTGGCACCGTGCCCCGAACCCAAGCACTCCCGAGCTCTCAAACCCTGCTCCTCCTTTCGATAATGCCAAAATCCTATCTTGATTTCTCTTGGATTCGCCCTATCAAAGTTCTATCTCATCTTGCACCGTATTTATTGTTTTTTTTTCTTCGTTCATTGTTTTTCACATTATTTCCTTAACCGATTCCATCGTTAGGCCTAACTATTCGCGCGAGTATTCGGGTGCATGATAATTTCTGATACATTGTTCTAATACATTGTTCTTAGACTTTTAACATCGTTCAATTCAAAGTTAATCGCGTATAAATCCGATTAATTTTTTATTCACCTGTGAAAAGAACAAGGGTTTTTGATTTTTCCGAAAGATTGAATAAATTAGCGCGATTTTCTCGTCGTCGTGGAACATTTATAACAATAATTATTTTAATATCGATAACATCAATAATAATGTCAGTGGTAATGGTAATAACATTATTTAACAATGATAATTGTGAGAAAAAATAATTATCTCAAGGGATTTGATCGAAATATAGTTTAAATATCGAGCTCATTGTTTCAATTCGTTCGAGTGACCATTTTTTTTTTACTTAAAATTCTAAGAGGATTGTCCATGATTGTATTTCTAACGTGCCGATTAGATATTTTTTTTAAGGGTTAGCCATTTTTTTCTCAATAATGTACAATGGCGAATTTGGCACTTGTATCGTTCGGCGGATTATTGGCAATGGGAATGCTCGAAATAGGGATTATTATCTAAAAGACACATGGAAGACGCGCGGCCTCAATTAACGGCACCAAAATTCACACTAAAAATTTCTTCTCATTTAATCTTACCGGAGACTCGAATGGAAAATAATTCTTGCACAAATTTATGTAAGTACGCGCGTTTCTCGTTCACGTTATTGCTGCGACGAGGCGGGACTCAAACCTCTCTCAGGACGAAAAAAAGAAAAAGAACGCGGAACGTGATTCATGATATCGTCGCGCATTGAAGTAATTTGAAAGTTAAATCGATTTCTTCGGCATATCCAAAATAATAGGTAGATATATGAGCTATTAGGCTTTGTCGAAAAAACGATTGTCATCGTGCGATTGCTAAATTTCGCAGAATATCGTCATTGACATTATCAATAATGTTTTCATAAAAATATTTATGACGACATCGAGCTGCCTTGAAATCGTGAGATCAAATATTTGGCAACGTTTGGCAATAATAAACGACAACACGACATGGAATATAATAATAACTAATTAATCCGAACTTTTATGTAATTTGGAAGCATTTTTTTTTTTTTTTTTTTTTTTTTTTTTTTTTCAAGTTGACTTTTAGTAAAATATATTTATATGTATATACACACAGATATCTCTGTTGTCTTCTTAGATGAAAAAATAATACTTGATTATCTTGCATAATCGGTAAAATTGATTGAAACGTTGCCAATATCCGGAATATGAGACTGCTCCACAGTTTCGGCCAAAAATTCATCCTGCACAATATTCATGTAAGATTCGATAATTAAATAGATATTGGAGCAAAATTTGCCTCCTTTTCTACGTCATACTAAAATGCATATAATTGAAAGAAATTGAATTGAAGTTTGAAAATACACGAGCGCGTCTCGTCCGAGAAATATTCTTTTATATACACATATTTGTTGAAAAGCTATTATTACCTGTCTCTCGTATAATATATATATAAATATTTGGGAATTGAGTAAGAATAACCGATTGGCCAAAGTATTTTGATTTTTGCGGCGGGTGCGCATAAATATCGGCCTATGTTTAGAATTGGTTAGAACAAGTTGGGTGATTTTTGATTGTTGTTTCGATCGAATGATACCCTGTTGTAAAAAGTGACGGAGGTAGCCGCGTCACGCAAATAGGTAAGAATAATAAGAAGGTGGTAAACCGCATTTTGATTTGAAAGAAAATATGATAAATTGCAGATCGGACTTTGTTTAGGCAATGCTTCGTTGATAAAGCGTATTAGTATATGTTTTTAGACTCGCGTCTCGTTGTAAGAATTGGCGACGGTCGAGTAGCGAGGGTGATTGAGAGGCCGCGGACGTTGTTTATCGCCGGGAAGATTAAATACGACGCTCGGTACGGCGGCAACGTCTTGAGCGTGAACGAGACGCGAGTCGATCGGGAGCGTCGAAGAATTTCGATTATAATTGGTGGTCGCAGCAGCGGCCACAGCAGCGCCATCTCGTTGGGACGGCTGTATTGTTTGTCGGGGCTGTTGGGGCTGTCGGGGCTGGCGGGTCTGCTGGGGCTGCTGAGGCTGCTGGGGCTGCTGGGGCACGTGCGAACTATGAGTGTGGGAGGACGACGCGCCCTGATCGCTGATCGAGGTCGTCGAGGCGAGAATTCGCCGACCGCGTACCTGGTAACGTTGTGGATAACAACGACCGCAACAAGACTGCAATAGACCACCACCACCACCACCACCGCCACCTCGGGAGGCTGTACTGTGCGCCGGTGACGTCAGCGGCGATGGCGAACCCGGCCTCTTTGGCGCACCATTGAACGGCACTTCCATCTCCACGAATTCACGATCCTGCAACAATTCAACAAAATATATACCGTGTTCTACATCTTTGGCTCCCAAACATGGACACCCTCGTTATTTATTCGATTGCATCCTGCGATAAATAATGAGGAAATATTGAAAATATTGAATTTTCGTCGAGAGGCCGCGGCAAACGCGGTCTAGGAAGAACAAAAGAAAAAAGCAATTCGGCGTTAAAAATTAAGCGCCTCTGGCGGAGAAAGCGGTCTCGTTGGTAGTTACATTTACGAGGCCGCACGCACGGCTCATAACCATTATCCAAGCCCTAAGTACAAGTACAAGCACTATGAGAAAACGTGCCGCGGACCGATGGAGAGACAATGTGTGAACATCCGCGCGAGACCGAGAGCATGCACGCGTTGTGATAACACGACGCGCGGGAATGAGGGAGAAATCGATATCAAATCGCGTCAAGAGATTTTACTTGCCGACATCTTTACAAACGTCAAACCGATGAATTTTGTCGATAGGAAAGTAATGGTCGTATCAAGGACGTTAGAATCGTGTAAACTGTCAATAAAAGCGCGCGGCCCGTTCGAAATCGTTCCAAGGTCAGATGTAAAGCTCGAAAAATACACGTAATTGCGACGAGAGATTAAGTCACGATCCATGGCCCATGAAAATTACCCACTAGCTTCCACCTTTGTCGTTTTAATTATTCAACGTTGAATTATCAGTGAAAGCGTTTGATAAAGTATATGTTGAAAAAGTGTACATGCAATGTGGGGGTTGTCCAGGATGCCCCCGAGTTGTGCCTCAAAGTATAAACAAAACACTTTTTTGTTTAATTCTTGCTTCAATCAATCGGGCCAAGGACGAGGCGTATTCGCATTGCCGAGTTCCGAGTTTCGCGAATGGTTGTTCTTTCACTTCCAGCCATCTTTTCATATATTTTTCTTCAATAAATTATCTTGATAAAAATAAAAAGTAGAAAAATGCAGCATCAAGGAAGTAGATACTATATAGCCCATCTTTTTCATGTTTTTCTTTAGTCATTTTATGTATCTTTATTTTCTTCTCTTAATTCTTTGGGTATAATTCTATTTTTATAATGTATGTAAAGAGCCGTGGCACGAGGTAAAATTATCGATAAAGTACGATTATAAGTACGTGGCCTTGGTAAATAATGTCGGAGATAGAACTGGAAGGTCAGCTATATTTTAACAAACTGCGAGAAGGCGAGCGCGCGGCGAAGGGTTTTCATCCAAGTGGCTATTAGTGGATCGTTAACCAGCTATAATTAATTAGGAATCCTATCGGATGGATATAGAGGACGAGATGACAATGTAGAGGTGGAATAAAGAGAGGGAGAGTTTGAATCGTTTCCTCGGTGGTTAGAAGAGCTCGTCGTGCGACCCTCGTGCCGCGAGTTATCCCTGGCAAATATCGGCCGGGCTTCTATTATATTGTCAAAGGAAGCCGCGCGCGGCTTATCGTCGACCGCGATTCAAAACTCCTCCTCGTCGTTATCCTCTTTCCTCATCATCGCCCTCGATACCATTTTTTTATTTTATTTTTTCATATATTTTTCAAAGGTCAACGCAGACAAAACCTGGATATTATGAGACTCTATGAGAGCACATCGATTTCCCAACAGTCTCGTTCGAGAAAAGAAACTACCGACATTCATCAATTAAATTATTCTCCTATACATATAGGACATTTGTTCAACTGATGAGCGTCGCGCGGTGGAAGTGTTTTTTTTTTCTTTCCCCTTTTTTTCAATTGCCGAAACGCCTGCGCACCTTACATAATGGAAAATTAGATTGACTTACGGTAGTTTTCTCGAGACATCGCAGAAGATGATGATGCTGGAGCTCGAAGATGTCCTCCTCTCTGTAACTTTCGTCGGGAGCGAGGCCGCTCTCGAGGGCCGCGAGCCTAGCCTCCGCGGCTTTCTTTTTACTCACGAACGCAGCACCGCTAGATGCCTTCGCTATCCTAATCCTCGCGAGTCTCGCTTTCTGAAATCACATATAAAAATTTTGGTTTTTAACAAAGGTTAAATCAATCGCGCGCACGCAGTCTTGGAGGAAATAAAATATGCCCCGCGAGACAAATTAAATAGTATAATTTGCCGGGCGCAGTGTTACGAGCGCATACGAGCGAGGAAAGTAAAATTTAATCTGCACAGCTGTTTTCTAGCAAAGTTTTCGTAGGGGGGATGAGCGGCCGGGCGAACTCATCGAGAAAGGAGAAAACGCGGGCGCATTTTAAGCCCTATTGCGCAATTTTATTGCATATACCCGTGTTAGTATACAACGCTTGTATACATTGAGTATGTGAATAAGTTGTAGTAGGTCAACGAAGAACACTGACAAATATTTGCCAAACAAAAAGAGAAACTGTTTATTATAAATTAACGTCTCGACAGCTGCATGAATCGTGCTAAAAATTCATATCGGTATCAGTTTCAAGTCGATGCAGTTTTTTTAAACTTTAGTTTTAGACAAATGTCTTAGTAAATGTGCGAATTTGCGATGCTGTTCGAAAAATAAGGCCGCGAAATACAACGACAATTCGCAGCGGAGGAAAGTATGCGGGGGGGCTGCGCGCGGATCGTGTAAACTTTAGCTTTGCATCTGTGTGTTATCGCACGGGACGCGGGCTCTCAATTTTCCAAATAATCAACCTCGTGATTTGGATTCTTTGGATCATCCGCCAGAATCGTTAGAACGCCCTTGCAGTCTGGAAAATGCTCATTCGAAAAAGGTTCGAGCTCCGTAACCACCGCAACCACGCTCCGGACCACCTTGTTTACCCACCGCTCCCCAAAAATATATCTGGCATCGTTAAAACCCCCGCGAGACAAACCTCACATCCTATTTCGATGAGCAATTCAATTTATTTCATCCAAAGACTCGTCTCAAATATGCGTAAAAAAACTCTCTTTTTTCGATCATCGGCTCTTTTCATAATTTCACAACCATTATTATTTTCGATCATTCACAAGACTCTTTGTTATAGATATTTCGGGAATTGAAACATCATCGAGGCATTCGCGTAGGAAAAAGAAACTTTGACATTAGCGCGGAATGGCCTATATATGTAGGTATCTAAATGCGTATATGCGTATATCGTATACGCAATTGATGAAGGAAGAAGAGCAAGAGAATAAGACTGGCGGGTCGGCGGTGGCTGCGGCGGTACACCACCAGCTGCAGCGAGTTCCGCAAGGAAAATAAACGTCCGGAATCGAACCGCGCGCGGCGTGGAGCTGCTCGAGGCTCCCTCGAGATAACTAAACTACAGACCTATTTGTTTTGTGTATACTACACCATGTTTTTCTTTCTCATGAAGAGTAAATGATCGAGGATGGGCTAACTAAATATACACGATTAATTTTCAAGCACGCGGCGATATGTGGCGCATCAAAAATTCCTATTCTTTTGACAGAGAGAGATGAAATTTTGAAGCATCAAAATTGGATTATTCTATCGCGAATAACGCTGATGATCACGGCATCAGCATTTTTCATCTCGACTTTTAACCTCAAATAAACATATAAGAAGCCGTTACTCGTTAAATAAATAAATCCGATAAAGCCCGCGCGCGCATTTATTTGATCCTGACTCTCGAGGTGGTGTTATTTCTTTCATAGCAGCAGCAGCAGAGAGAATCTTGAGAGAAAATAAGTACCTATATATACTCAAGTTGACTTGTACTCGAAATCTGGAGGATCTCTCGCGTAGATGTCTCGCTTAGATTTCGTTCCTTTGGCCAACACTCGCCGTAAAAGAAATGTGAGAAATAAACGATAATATCTATCGAGGCCGCGCGCGAGAGGCTTTTTACTGTTGTTAAAACTCACCAACGCGATAGGGAGCTCGTGCCCATGTGTATCTAAAAATCTCGGAATGGTGCCTGATTTACGGAACAACAACAAAAGGTGCGTTTGTATGAAGAAATCGTGAATATTACCCGCGTCTAAACTAACCAGAAGCTTTTTCAATTCCCGTTATACGGAGTCGATCGTGCCGCGCGCCTGTTTCATTTGGGAGGCCGCGGAGCAGGGGGCGAATTTTTTTTGATCGTTCACGAGCGGCTAGCCGAGAAAGGAAAATTCCGTAGTAAAAAAGGAGGCAAAGTGCGAGCAGGAAGAAAGGTAGGGGGGAGAGAGGAAGCGAAAGAGAAGGAGGTATTGTCACGGGGAATGTACCGGCCGC
Organism: Campoletis sonorensis; assembly: GCA_013761285.1. Classification (NCBI taxonomy): domain Eukaryota; kingdom Metazoa; phylum Arthropoda; class Insecta; order Hymenoptera; family Ichneumonidae; genus Campoletis; species Campoletis sonorensis. The sequence continues at coordinate 112,741 of JACEOJ010000108.1, forward strand.
GCGCGGTATAGGGGAAGAAAGGCAATGATCGTGCCGAGAGTTGGTGCTAAGAATAGCAACGGAGTTAAGCGCAGGGGTAGAAATGTCTCTGGCGCCACCGAGTGACAAATCACAAATCGTTAGTGATCTCATTTCGCTCCCTTTCTTACGGGCTCTTTCCCTGTCCCTTTGGTCGGACACTTTTTCAACGCTATACCACGCGACCATGCGAGCCAGCGTCCTTGCCCGCGCCGCTTTAATTTTTTCAATGAAATTCGGTAAGACTCGAACCTGCTTCACGTATCAGAGAGGGAGTCTCGCCCAATGACAATTTCAAAACGAACAACAGTTTTATAATTACGGGATGATCCTGCGCTTCCCCCCTCGATATATTCCCAAGTGCAACCAACATTCGTAAAGATCGCTCGAGTTGCTCATAAAAAATAGAAAAGCTTCTGCCGGAGCATGCAACGCGGCAGGGGCGGATGTTATAGACATAAAAATTACACGCGTCAGAAGCGAGCACGGATCAGAAGCAGTTAAATTGCCCGTACGCGCGTCACATTCTACGAGCTTTTGAGCGAATCGAGTAAAAAGTCAGCCGCCCACGCAGCACGCACCCGCGAGGCCACGAAATTTGTTTCGTCAATCAAGTTTTACGAGTAGTTTCATAAGCTTAACTCGACGCTACTATAACAGAGAGGAATGAAAAATTCCGCAAATTCAATAATGTTAAAAACCATATATCTAATGATATAGGTTTCACCAAGGTCAAAGAGCAGCGATGGCAGTTATTTCAATAATTTGCACTTTTTCCTTTGTCTACCTTCTCTGCGTCGAATCGGCGAGGGAACAAACATAAGCCGCTGCAGAGCGAAGAGAAAAAAGTTAGAAACGATCGTGGAACGATTGAAACTTTGGTCGTATATATATTGAAACGAGTCGACCGGTGGTTAAGCCGCTCCAGTCCCGATAGAGCCGTGTCCCATCTTGGCCAGTATGATGGAGAAGGAAAGAGGAAAGAGGAAAGCGAAGAAGAGAGGGGAGCGATATCAAATGCAGATTCACAGTCAACAGAATGGAGATTCATAGAGTCACCGGGGCGGGGAGTCCTCTCGCAATTGAAGAATAGCCGGGCGTGAAATTCAGATTTACGGACCACCGGCGACGTTAGTTTCCCTCCCTGACACACGGACACGCATACCTATACACATCATAAAAGTCGTATATACGGGCCGTTCGACTTACAATTGTCCAATTGTCCTTGCTTTCTTCCAACGTCTAAAACATTTTTGTCCGCTTTTTTTTCTCTCTTTTCAACTTCTTATACATCTATTCGTTCATTACCTCGTCGAAAGCTACGTTTATTCGTAGTAACGTTTTAATAAGAAAGAAAAAATTCAAGCACGCGTATTGAAAAAAGGTCTCCCTTCGTCTTGTTACAGCAATTGATCCTTCTCCTAAACTCGTTGAATTTCAACGCTATCGCTCGAGGACGAAAGACACTGCATGCGCGGCGGGCGAGGGGACGTATGAAATAGTGGTAATGAACTGAAGGTGGCTGCTGGCAAATAGCCAAACCAAACTGCTCGTTCTCGTGACTCTCTTGCACGGCCGGAGAGTCTCGGTCTGTTCTCTCGACAGTTGCAAGACGAAAAGCGCGAGACTTCCCACCGCGGTTTCGCAATATCCCGTATCATATCGTCGTAAGCGACACGCGGCGATACAGATGCATGGCAGGATTGGCAAAAAAAAATCGTGAAAACTTGATAATATACGTTCACTCGGCTCGCTATTCACATCACACCTTACGAAAATCTTCACTGATTATATTTATCAAATATTTCGAGTCCATCTTCTCTCAGCACTTTGCGTAATGGGCAATGAGTAATGAGAGTTTCAATAATAAATAGCGAGTAATAATTAAGTGGTCGTTCTAAATAAGTTTTTTAATCTTTTGAGCTTGAGCGAGATTGAATAAGTGGGTTTGGAATAAATTACTTCTAAAACGGTTAATTGGTGAGATAAAGAGTCTGTCATCGCGGAGAGGTATTTCTTCCTCTTGTTAGAGATTCAAGGGGATGAAAAAAGGGGGAAAAAAAAACAAAGAATAGTACGAAAGAAGAATTTATTCTTGGCACGGTTCGCCCGCAAGAGCGGGAGAGAGAGCAAAGCTGTTGGACGTAAATGGAAAGAGTAGACGAGCGTTGAGAGGGACAAAAAGACTCGTAACAAAAGAAAGTAACAAAACTCTGAGGAAAGAGAAGATTTTTCTCCTTTGGATGACGGAAAAATGTACTCTCTGTTGACTGTTATTATTTCAATCTGACAGTAAAAACGCGAAGCTGTTGCGGATGGAGAAAAAAAAATCAAAACAAACAAACAACGACAATGTCCCCTATTTTGTCGATGCTTTTGAAATCGTAGTCATGCAGAAATTTTATTGAAGAATCTCGAGTTTTAGCGCTTTATGGTTCGGAACCATATAACGATTATATAGAACGCGTTGTACGGCGATTTTCCAATTTATTCGGGACTATTTATTTGGGACTATCAATTAAATGAAATCGTAATAAGAAGAAGGATCGGTAAGATCGATCCGTATATACTCGCTCTTCGGTTAAGGACTAGACAGGCGGTGTAGAATATTTATTTGAATAGCCCTCGAGAATGTTTGGCATTACAAGTAGTACTCGGCCTGATTACGAAAAGAAAAGAGGGTGAGGCGAGAGGATCGGAAACTCAATAGGAATACTCTATCTTCTACAATGGATTTCCATATACAGCCGCGCGTCGATCGCTCTCTCTTCTTCCTCATTCTCGCGTTTGCATTCGTAGCTTATTATTTGCTCCCGTAGAGTTTTCATCGAGCATGCTGGACACTTGATTCAGAGAATAGCCAGATATTTTCATTATAAAGCCATGAGAAAGAAACAACAATGCAAAAGTAAAAGCGAGGCAAGAGAGAGAGAGAGAGAGAGAGAAGTATGGTATATTTAAGGTGAAAATTTGATTTTTCCAAATGGGTAGAAAAAAAAGTCCTTAAAAAAGCGTGAAAAAGTGATGATTGTTGTTGCTGATTGAAATCCATCGACGTAAACTGATGGAAAATACAATATTACTGGCATTTCGCGTCGTTGGGATAGCTGGTTGAGCGACTCTCGAGTTATAAACATCGGGCATACAAACATACGGAAAGACGCGTATAAACGGAGCTAGGTAGAAATAATATTCCTTCGCTGACAGATGATATTGTATACGTATATTGAGAATAAGAGGCTCGTCGCGGGCTCTTGCGGTGGAGCAAGCGCAAGTGCAAGCGTGCACTATACTCGAAGCAGGAAGATAACCGCGCAGCGATGTAATATGCAACCTTTATTATAGACATGTTGGTGTACTTGGCACGAGAAGGGCGTGGCCCGCGCAACACTGTATTTAGAAGGGTAAAAATTGCGTCGTTTTTCCTTCAACCAGACGACCAAATATAAAATCCAGCGGTGTGTGACCTACTGCAAACGGCCCAGATGCAACTTTGCGAAAAACCTCGTGGCGTTCTTCGCTTTTCTTCCCTCTTGTCGTTTTTTCCTCTCAACAGCAGTGTGTCTCTTATATATGTTTATTTTATAAACGAAAAAACAAGCCGCTATCGCTCGCGGACGGGCTATAAGTTTTAGCGCGCACACGCGCGGCGCCTTCTTTCATACACACTTTACTCTTACGTGTGCGACGGATCCGACGGAAGCTCCGCAATGGGATTCAGTTTTCGAGCTTGCCCGGGCTACCCACCGAATCTCACCGGGCTCTTGCTCGCGTTTTTTTCTTTCTTTTTTTTCGTACCCACGTTTTTCTAACATTCAAATGTCTTTTGACCTTTTTACGTGACACGCCATAGCCTGACCCACTGTATAATATATCAACGAATGTCCGTATGAATACCGCATTCGGTCAAAACAACATTTTTACGGTTGTTTTATTTCGCTGCCACTGCCGAATTATTTAAACGTGAGAGTCAGAGATGGTTCGATCATCGAAACAAGAATGATATCAATTGAAATATATATCTCGTGCGAGGATCGAATAGATTAATAGACTGGTTAAGAGTTCATTGAATCACTCTGCGGTTACAACGAATTTCCTAGCAATTTCCCCGTGTGCTATGGAAGCCAAGTAGTAACCGATTGTGACGGTCAAGACCGACATAAATGCAACTCTATCGACCCGTGTTCGCATACAAACGAGAATGCCGAACGCCAAACCCCGCGAGTCTCGTATGTACGAGGCGATCCGACCCAATTCATCCAGTTTCATTACTTTGTCCTTTTTCCAGAATAAAAACAACAAAACACCCCAAACGAAAAATTTCCAATGGCTCGTCTCACGCCCCACTTAATTAACGTGTTCTTTCCACGGCAAGTTACCTCCGCGATGCTCGCGATGTTGCTATACTGGAAATTTTGTGCGAATGCATGGTGCATGGATTTGCCCATACGAGTGCGAGCACGCGGACAGCGGGCTGCGTGATACAGCCGACTCATTCATCAAATCTGCCGAGATTTAATATTCACTTGCTCCGCGGCCACGTTCGCGAAGAGCTCCTTCGCGCCGGCGAGTCCAGAACGATTCTCAGCTCCGGCGTTTATAGCCGGTAAATATAGGTGGTAGCGCGACAAACTTCGAGGAAAAGGAAAAAAGATTTGAAAAAGTATGATTTTAGCGATTTTTAGCGGCGTGGGAAAAGCACATGCACAGTTGGCACGTGCTAACGAACCGAGTTGCGGTTGCACCTCGGATCTCAACAAGTACGCAAATAGTGTCGGACGTTGAGCGTCTGGTCTAATTTTGAAACATACCTCCGCGCATAAGAGCCTATTTGAGCCTATATTGGATCGTTATACAGCGTGTGGTATTTTAACGCGCGACGTTTTAAGACCCCGCCGATAAGAGAGGAGGGCCAAGCACACCATAAAATTCATGTACTAATACCTACATTGTTGAATGCGGCGGCGGCGGCGGCGGCGGCGGCGGAGAACGCCGGAAAAAGCGAGAGCATTGAATTGAGCGTTGAAGGAATGAATTATTATCTCGAGTGATTAAATCTCTGAGGCGAACGCGCGCGAGAGGTGAGAAAGAAATTCGATCGTTCAAATTTGAAATCTCTCCTGCTGCGCGTCGTATAGCTACGAATAGACTTTTTATTTCATGTAATGCGTGCTAGTTATGGAAAAATATGAAATACCGTTAATATATTTGTTTGGAAAAAAGAGTAAACGGAGACTGAATGAGATTAAAATTGTAAAATTTATTGATAGAAAGGGGTGACTCACCCTTTGCGCTTTTCTCTTGTCGGCTCGTTGATTCTGATGATAAATCCGACTGAAATTGCTGACGATGACAGGCACGGGGAGGGCTATTACGAGGACTCCGCTCAAAGAACAAACCCCACCTACGACCTTTCCCGCGATCGTTTCCGGCACCATATCGCCGTAACTGCGCATGATAAAATACACTTTTATTTAATAGACCATTGCGTTATTTGACCGGGAGGTCAATATTTTTACCGTTTCAACTATTTATATATCATTCGTTCTTTTATTCGTGTCTTTTGGACAATGAGAGCGTGCCACCCTTCATTATATAGGTACCTATATTCATCAGCCACATACTTCTACGTACATACAGCAAACAAACAGCTCGCACAAATTCATATACTAATCGACATTTTTCTGTACTCTACAATTATTTCGGTAACCGAATATATTGACACCGCTTTCCAACAATTACATTAAAATATCACGCGCGTAGCATGTATAGTTTTTTTTTTTCTTTTGTATACAATATGTATAACCACATCTCGCTCTCTCTCTCCCTCCCTCGTGGTGGCGACTCTTGGGCTTTTGGTGCGCACGCAACATGGGAAAAGCTTAAAGTTCCGCACGTGAACGAGTAAACGCGCGTAAGGCCATCTACTCCGAGCTATAAAACTCGCTATACGAGAGTTACGTGTCCTGCTGTGTCCCACGAAACTTAAGTTTAGTCCTTGCGTATACTCTAGGGTACTGTGCTAGAAAAAATCGATACTTCTTTTCCCACCGCCTTTATGCACAAAAAAAAAAGTTTAACTGGCGTGAAAAAAAGAAACATACCATCAGGAAAAGCCACACATTTCAAAATATTCTTTGAGAATAGCACAAAAAATGTGTAGAATTATAATGATTTTTCAACATTTCCATTATTATTATCCATGATAAACTGTTGAATAGAATTTTTAATAAAATATACGTCTATATGTACACGATGCGCACGATGCGCGCGATACACACATTGCAGATGTTGACACCTCGAACCTCGAAACCTGTTCGATATCTGTCGAAATTTCGAAACATCTGTTGTGCTCCTCTCGAGCTTGAGCAGGGCAGCCAACCGTTAAAAACTGAAGCCATTACGCTGCGCTGTGGCTGTCGAAGCTACTATTGCGAAATGTTTTATGTTTTGAAACATGTAACGAGGAGCTTTTTTTCGCCAACATCAGGAGGAATATTATGTTTGACATAGTTTTCAACGGTTATTTAGAAAATGCATTCACGCGCAGTTGGAAACGCGAGAGGCTTCTCGTGTTAAAGCACATAGGAGACCCCTCTCACCGCACTTCTCCCTCAAAAGAGGCACCAAAAGCTTGAATTACACTCCGCCTGGCATGCTTTTTTTTTCTTGACCAAAATGAAATTTCAAATAATCTCATAATATCAAAGCTTTTCAAATATACACGTTCTAATTAAATGACTTTCGCATTGATGAAAAAATATTGAGGCGCATTCATAATTTAACGGAAGAAAATAATTTCCATAAGAAGATGAACGATCGAGCGGAACATCTGGTCAAGTTTCATACTCGGCAGAGCTCTTTGACCGGAATTGAGTAATTTACCGCGCGGCTGTATTGTTTTCTACGTTCGATGGATTTCCCTGTTATTCCCCCACCAGATTAAGAGCCTTGTCAAGTTTATACGGAGAACATAATATCGTTTTTTCTTTTATCAGAAGAAAACTTGGAGCGCGTACCGCATGCAGCCGTCGATACGAGGCCGGGGATGCACTCGTGCAGAAAAAAGTAATTGGCGAAGCTCGATAGAAAATGTTTCTTTATTTATTTTTCCTCGATCGCAAAAGCCCTCACGAGGAGGCGAGCAGCCTGCATCGGAGTATTTTATCGGTAGGTTTTTTATATTTCTTCGGCGGAATGGATGGCAATGGGTGCGCGTCCCGGCGCGTCCGGCGTATGCCTCCGGCCATCACCGCCAAGTTAAGCAACTTCGGGCGAGATCAATACTTGATTGGGTGATCGTTTGGCCATGCAACGGCTCGCATATCAATCGCCGAGTCGGGGGCAGCATTTTTCAGAATTTCTCATATATGGTGATAACCATGTCGATGGTCCGGAAAATTATAGTCAAGACGTATCCGGCAGTCCTTGTGCATGCATGCAAATGCGTAACCGTAATGCAGCATTATCTGTATGGGCAACGCTTTCAAGCGGTTCAAAAGGAAGAAAAGAAAATCGCTCCCTGCGGAATAAGAAAAACAGCTTCGCTTCGAGTTGCGAATTTTTCAACTAGAAAATAAAGTATGATCGAAAGATGATTGCTAATGCTCGTCCGTCACTCTCTCGAATAAATTCGTAGAGAAAAAGATTTCGCCGAGTGTCCATCAGCGGGGTCGAAGCAATAAAAAGGCGAGGATTGAAGCAGAGTTGGTATGCCTGCGTGCGGCGAGTGTAGGCAACGATTTATGGTAGTCACCGCATGCGTACATACTGCTTGCACTACAAACTTCGGGAAAAAAAACTTCGGGAAGCAGGCAAAATTGTGGTATAGGGGGAGAAAGGTGCTCGTCCGTGTGAAGGTCGGCTGTTGTATTATTAAAAGAAAAATGTGCTAATTGGCAAAACCTTGGTTCTCTCGTTATTACGAAAAAAGCACATACCCCAAGCGGCTCGCATACAGAGATATGCGAGAAAAGTTAAACCGCACGCTCTTATTCTATTCGCCGCGTGTGCCTCGTGCGCCTTGAAGCGCAAATGTAAAAGTGTTCTCGGATGTACCACACCGTGAATTCGAGAAAGGATGCATGAAATAAAAACGAAGCGTATAATAATTTTTGCACGAAAGACCGAAAAAAAACGGGGGACGAGTAGAATATTTGTCTAGAAGCTCAATAAAATGATGGACACTCTGATCTTTCTGCTCAATCTCTTGGGGCATATCTGGCGTTGTTGGGACGAAAGCAGCAGTACGCATCTATTGGGAAATAATTTTTTGCTCTCATTTTCATATAGTAAATATTAACTGAATCTAAAAGAGATATAGTCAAATGTTAATAAATGACATACAAGTATATAAGAGAGCAGACAATGAAATGAAGAGAGGCACGGAGCTCGAGGTATCGTAGGGTATTAACGTAAATTTACGGCCGGCTCGTTTATCGATCGTCCGACAATACCGACCCGAGCGAGAGTCGCGACCCAGTCTCTTTTTAAGCCTCGCGACTAAACGAGAATAGGGTGGCTTATGCGGGTCTGCCTCAGACATCAAGTGGTTTGCTAATGAGTATGTCGTAATCACGCGAGCAACCAACCATTTCGTAAAAACAAGTCATACACACGCGTGCGAGAAAAATAATCCGATTTTTTTGTTGCGTCCAAGGAAGCGCGGTCAAGCCAGTCCAAGAGGGTTCCAAAAAATGTCTCTATGATTAGGATACTCTGGCTATTCTGGTCATTTGCACAATAACTTTCTGCATGTTCAACCGACGACCAAGTCATAAGATTTTCATTGGATTATTGGGGGATAGATTGTTGTGAGATGCGGTCTGAGCAGGAAGCTCGTCGAAAAGTATCCAGAGGATATTCCCAAAGGACATACTGACTGATGTTTCGCTGGGGTTCGTAGGTATTCGTGAAAAACGTACATTGTTTGGATCGAATGTTGGAAAAAAGAAAAAAAAATGAAGAGGAACTTTCCAGGAACAACAGCGGGGGCGGGAGGGCATTTGGTATAACAACGTATGACGTCCGAGAAAAGTCTTTATCGGCGCGTATATCGTTGAAAATTCGAGGTCGTTCGAACGCCACATGCTATAGCACATGTACCACCGCGTTGTGCACACCTGTACCAAAGCGCATAAATCTATGCCGCGTGTGTATAGAAATTTACCGGTGTAAATCGTCCCTACGGTAGATTCGGCAACATCGGCCCTCTCGCTGCGGGCAGTGAGTAGTGCAGCTCGAAACACTCGCCAGCGAACGATCAATCGCGCGCGAACATGGACCGGCGGTGAATTATCAAATCAAGTCCCGCGGCATATATGTATGAACATGACGGCGGGCGAGCTAGTACATGAGAATTATTTGACGTTCGTACGAGCCATAACTGTCTTGCTCCCAACAGATTCGAATATCCCACTGAGGTATTTATACTCATTCGCCACTGCTTAGACATTAATTAAAAGAAAGCCCAAGAGGGTTTTTTTTGCCCCCTTACGCAGATGTTCCAAAGGCGTATATTCATTTGTTCTCGCGCGATGGATATTCCAACCGTCGATCTCATGCAACTTGAGGAAGCTAAGGAAGAGACGAATCTATCCGAGTCGTAAAAACTATAGCTCGTTCGATCTACCGGATCCGGCGCGAAAATCACACGTCACAAGTGACCCAAATATGTTGAATAACGACGTTATCGACTCGAACTTGTAGAAATTCTATCTTGAATTCTCAGGTTGTTTCGCAAGCCCTTCGCCCTCTTGCAATACGATATCGCCTCGCGCGGTTCAACCGCTCTCGTATTCCTATCGAACCGAACGAGTAAACACTTGTGCCAACGGAGATTGTTTCTAGTATAGGTATCCGTGTATTCCATTAATTCTGCCATCGGGTATAGGCATTTCGAAGCAAACGGCATAAATCAGAATAACAAGCCGACGACATTACATTACAAGGACGTTGATAAAATTTCACTCGGAACGCGAGTATGCTGCGGTGAAAAATCATCATTTTCTCCTTTCGTACGAGAGCGAGTGAAAAATTGTTGATTTTACTCAGCGCGCTCTTGTCTAAATTTGTGTAAAATATAGGTTAAAACGCGGCGGTTGAGTCGCGACAGATGCGGAGTTAAGAGCAGGAAGACAATTTTTCAGGATCACAGTTTCCGACCGTGCTTGAAAAATTCTCTGTTCAACGTGCTTTTAAAAGGGGAGCAGGAGGGGGAGGGGGGCGGTAGTCCCCTCGTTGAAGTTCCCGATGAACTCGCTCCCCCGAACCCCAAGTGTACGTTTATCTTGGCAAAAATCATGGTCATATTCGGGCACAGACTCCAACTTTTGTTGCCAAGAAATCGGTGTGTGGGAGTATTATTGGAAAAAGATGCTCCGCTCCCAAGCGCGTGCCGGAAGCGTGCCTTCAAGTTTGAGTTCGAAGTCGAAAAAAGGAAATCGCGAGAGGATCGGAATGCCAGCACGAGGGATATGATTGGTCAATGAGCGGCAGCGAGTAACTCGTCAAAGTTCGTGGACGAAAAGATGCGCCGATGAGGATGAGGAGAGGGTGGAGGAGGAATTTCAAGTTGAGAAAATTTTCAGGGTATTCGGCCGCGCCCAAAAGTGCCTTTACGGCCCGGCCAAACAGATCGATACGGAACCGTGTGCTTCGAGGCGATGCTTGAGGTAGTGGTCGAGGTGGCTTTCTCGCATTACCGGAGAAGAGAGAGAACGAGAATCTCGCGGAGATGCGAGGGATGAAATATCGTGCTGCTGTCGAGAGAGAAATGAAGCGCGGCGAGCGAGCAGATTACTAAAAGCTGCTGGATAAAACAGTTCATTCTCCATTTATTGTCATTTTTCTCCGTATATCACCGCCACAGCAGAGACATTCGGCATACCTTGGGCGAAAAGACTTTTTTTCCAAAATCCGTTGAATTTAATTAGTCGTAGTACAATAAGATTATAGAGCATTATTTTTCTTCAGTTAGAAGACACGCGTGTTACGAAAAGCAGAAAGGGGAAGCCGCGCACGGGGAAGTTAATTTATATTCGTATTCGCTATGAGGGAATAGGAGGGGGGGGGGGGGGGG
>JACEOJ010000108.1:124194-246770 GCA_013761285.1 Campoletis sonorensis
GGGGGGGGGGGGGGGGGGGGGGGGGGGGGGGGGGGGGGGGGGGAACAAGATGAGCAAACGAGGAGCGCGTAATTGGATAGCCGCATTTACAGATCTATTGGGACACGGAGCTCCGTTGGAGAATCAATATCTTGTGACTGTAACTCGCGCTCTCTTGACAGTGCACAAGTTTGTAGAACGTGGAAGGACATTTGGATATAGCATTCGAATGACGAGTCTATCGCGGGAAGAAAATACAGCCGGAAGTGTTGTAAAGATACTTAGCAGCTTGTTCATATATAAGCTGTAGACGCTAGCTGTACGTATTTTATGAGACAATTGAGAAATCATGCGTGTCCAATGTCCGTGTTGGTGAATTTGATCACGCGGAAGAACTTGACAACAATATGATATATAGACACATGTTTGTGTATGCATAAACACTTGGGCATGGTACGATGAGGGTAATAAAAAGCAGGTTGAACTTTGTATAATGAGGCAAAGTGCGAAGTGGCGGTGCGCGGGGCGGTATGTAAGTTCGCGGGTATCCAATCATCATGGGCCGAGAACGAGAGAAAAGGGAGTTAAAAAAGCGAGTAGTTGGGTCAAAGCAAACGTCTCTTGGGTTCGTGACTGGCGTTAAGCCAGAAACCGGAAGTCCGCGACCTACAACGTGCCGAGAGTGTCATTCACGTATATATCTATATACGTATTCTCATCGCCCCACAATGGGGATTGAAGAGGGTTGAAGATTTTTTTCTCTCCCTCTCCCTCTCTTTCTCATTCTCTTCCACTTGCTCGGTTGCTCGCGGTTAAAAATAACAGTGGCAAATAAATGTGGTGGTTTTAAAGTGGAGCTGGGTGCGAAAGCTCGCACTGGGTTTAGTACCAAAAGAAAATGGCCTCCTTTCGGGCAGCACATATATTATGTCATGGATGATACATGCATATATGCATATATATCCAAGAATTTAATCAACCTCGCAACGATACACTCTCGGAATTACCAATGAACCGGAAGCTTTTCGTCTATCGTTGGTCGCGGCGGCGTATTCTAGCGTAGACTCGACAATTAGCTCATAACCCAATCCCACATTATATCGAATGTGCCTGCTCGTATTTCGGCGGTGTATTACCTATACGCGTTTTCATCGCTCGTGCTAACCGATCATCCATATGACGTGCCATTAGCTCGCGATCTTTATCACCCCTCGTTACGCCATTGAGTAAATTTCCTATCTACGCGACATGACCTCGAATCGGTAGATATTCGTACAGCTTTGATTTGTTGTTTCCCGCGTTATATGTAATTATTAATACAAGGGCAATAGCAGGAGGAAATAAAAATGGTGAGGAATGAGCGTCAGCTCATTCCGTTCGGTTTTGCAAACACTTGGAATCTTCGGAGCTATGATCCGCTGACGTAAGAAATAACACCATCTACTCTGGTGAGAAGCTAAAAATAAATGTAAAAATTTACCCCCCCCCCCCCCCCCCCCCCCCCCCCCCCCCCCCCCCCCCGCTCACCATACCGCTGGTGAAAAAAAAAGCTCAAGTTCCTTGCGAATGATTGCAGTACGACACACACATTTTGCATATACAGTTTTTTTCTTGGACCTTCGGCCGAGCAGGGGACTGAATCTATTTCGCACGGTTAATCAAGTGATGCTTGGGGTGATTATTGAGAGGGAAATAATGCACGCAAAAAGAGGCTAAGCAATTGTGAAGAGGGAAATAGAAAAAAAAAAAAAAACGAAAAAAAAGAAGAGCGAAGGAAAGGCGACAGAGGGTGCGAGAAAGGTGTATTAGCCAAGTGACCGCAATGCCGTGGGGGTGCTTATAATGCTTCCCCCCCGAGTTGCCGCATGTATATACCGCGGTAAGTCTGTGTTATGCGCGCCCGCACGCGCGTCAAGGCCTAATAAATAAAAGGGCCCAATTCGCATTCCTCAACACGTTGAAGGCTGCAAAGAGGATCCCTATTGGTCTTTATGGCTCGATTAATAGACATATATGAGCAACATATAGGTGGATGAATAATATGTATCGCACTTCACCTGGCCGGCTCACCTGTCTCTGCACTATACTCGATCGTATAAATACGTACGACCTCGAGTTGTCTGTAATATATACATTTACCGTACAAATCCTACGTACATGTACACGTAGCCCGCACCACCTCCGTACTAGAATTATCCATACTAGCCTACGACGATAAAACACATTCCAATATACGCGCGGTTGAGCTGTACAAAAATAATATTGCAATATTTCTTCATTGAATTGCGGTATAACATCGAAACTCGGGCATATTTTTTATTATCTCTAAAGCTTCGTATCGCGCGCGGTAAGTCTGTTACGCTCATGCAACTGCTGCATATACCGCGGAGAAATAAATATGCCAACGACGAATGCTGTCGCCATTGAAAAGTCGACGCGACGCAAGAATGAATATGCTATATAAGGTCAAGCGCGAATGAACTATTATTTAGACGGTACCTGCTTCGCGGATCAATGATTAATTCGTGTGAATTTGGAATGCTTGGAAATGACGCGCAATAGTATAGTCGCACGAAGACAAGGGGTTTTATACCGATGGAAAGTGTCGTAGGGTGTGAGGCGGCGAAGGCTCGTTTACCGGAATATTTAACGACGTCCTCTTTCGTCCGGCGTGCATCATTCAACTCTTTTATTATATTTTCGAGGGTTTATTCGCGCTTTCCCACATGTATAAATAATAGAAAGATCTAGATGGCGAAATACGAACGCGCTCTCTCGTCGTACGAATGTTTGTTTGCTCAACGGGATAAGCTGAAAGGTATCGTATCGTGAGGAGGGGGGGGGGGGGGGGTTGAAGGGTGGCACCCGAGTGAAACGAGAGGAAGGGAGAGAGTAGACCCGTTCGAACCACGAGACTCTTCCACACACACGGCACCTGTTGATCCTGCGATTAAAGTTTCCAAGGAAATGACCGAAGGGTGGGCGCGGAGAGAGCGACAAATGATGATGAAAAATAACGAAATTTAGTGAAATATCTGATGGGAAATAAAAGGTAGGAGAGAAAGGGCAAGTGGAGCAAATAATAAAATGTACAAGTTGAGAATTGAGGGATAAAATAAGAGGCGATTTTTCAGAATCGCGGTGTCACCCGGCCTCGTAACTATTTCCGGAGACCAGCGACTTTATATGCCGCTCTGGCATACCTAGTGCAATACGAGAAAGAGAAAGAACCGCGGGCAAGGGAGAGCACGAGGAGGAAGGTTCGGTTCCCAGACGAGAAATGCAGGCGTGAATGTCAGCCGCACGTCCGTGCGAAAACTCAACGAAAATATCGTTGACACAGTTTCGAGTGATAAAAATAGTTGGAAGAGAGATAAGGCGTGGGTGAATTTTCACTAGTTACACCGGTGTGTACTATCAATTTTACGTTACACTCTGCATCACTTGTCATTCACAGGATCAAAATGTCTCTCTCGCTTTTTTTCTCAATCTTTTACGCATACTATATTCTAGGTGCAAAATAAACAGTAACTATATATATAAAGAAAAAAGTGTAAAACTAATTTGTCGAATGGAACAGAGATTTATTTCTATGGTTCACGCATATCATGCACAAGAGACAAATCAACAAATGTTCCGTGTATGTAAACACGTGCGACAGAGGGAGAGGGAGAGAGAGAAATAGGGAAAAGAATTGCAGAGGAAAAACTTATGGCGATAAATCTGCGCGTTTTACGCTCGCATCGAAAATTCGTTGATTCTCGCAGTTTCACATACGGTATAAGTCTAAGTATTGGGGAGAAAAATTACTCGGTTTCAAGGACGTTCGAATGGACATAAAATATCCTATGAGATATGTGGGTACGTAAAACAAGGTGGATTCCGATATGCGAGGTACGCGTGGATGTTTTAAACTAGCGACAAACTGATGGTATGTGCAACAGCGGCTATAGGTATTTCGACGGGTCGATCTCGTTATTCATGTTCTCAAGCGCGGTAGAGGACATTTTTGACGTGTGACAGACGCGCGTGTATCCAACAATCACGGTCAAAGTCGGAAAATGCTCAAATTTGTCCGAAAAAAGTTGGGGTTGAAGGTTGCACGATGAAATCTGCTTTGTATTTTTGATTAATTGACAATACGCATTAAATAGAGGAATGAACGAGCAACGTCTGAGCAACGTCGAATCGAAAGTTTTGAGTATTTTCATTTCTACCATTACTTGGCACAATTCCTAGAGACGAAATAATAATGTCGTCTGGCGAAAAGGTGCAGATGCTCATTAAATTTGATCGAATGAAAATTTTGCTACAACTTGGCGGCCCGACGCAAGAGATAATAGTTTACATTGCAACGTTTATATAATTATTACTAAATAGGGGGGAGATAGGACAGGAGGGAGGAGAGAAATAAAGAATAGAGAAAAAGGAAACTCACCCTAGGGTGGTCATGGTGACGATCGTGTACCAGAAGGCAGCAGGTATGGAGGTGAAATTAGTTCCCTCGACGTTTTTCTCAGCGTAGAACATAACGGTAGCGAAAATAATGATAGCCATTGCGAGTGAGAAAACGAGAAAGCCGAGCTCGGAGGCACAAGATTTGAGGGTATAACCGAGGATACGAAGACCCTGCGAGTGTCGTGAAAATTTGAATATTCGGAAGACGCGAAATACCCGGAGGGTGACAAAGGCGCCGGAGACGTCGTCGTTGTCGGTGATGCCGAGGCCGATGTAGTAGGGCAATATGGCTACCACGTCGATTATCGACATGACGGATCTGGCGAACTTGCACCTACTGGGAGCCGCGTACAACCTTAGAAGATATTCAGCCGTAAATATCATGACGCATGCTGTATCGAGGCAGAAAAATACGATCTTGTAACGTTCCCCGCATGACAATGTGCCAGCGCGTCCGGGACGATTGCCGCATGGCACTGTCTCCACCACGTTCGCCAATACGCTTACGGCAATGAAGAAACCGGTTACGTAATAAAAAACAAGGGCCGCGGTGGAGATGTGCGGATTTTGAAAAGCTCGCCACATCTTCTGCCTGATGTCGGTGAGATGCGGCAAATTTTGATCGCCGTTCTCGCTCAGCTTGTCGTCCATGAGTCTCTCGGCATTTTCTCTCTTACGATCACGATAATCCTCGTAACAACAATCCCCTATTACGTCCGGCAGAATACCGAAAAAGGCCAATTCCTCGTCGTAACTCGTCAGGCACTCGTGCTTCGGATAATGAAGCTTACCGGTCCTATAGTAATTCAATATATGCCGGAATATGTCGGGATCACGATCGAAAAAGTACTCTTTGCTGTCCTCGTCGTAAAAGAACTCGCGCTCGTTCGATCCCAGCAACGTGTCCGGATACTTTTCGAGGGTATTCCGCCAAGTCTCGAAACGACGTCCGCTCACGTTTATAAGTAATTTCTCGTCGTCCGCTTTTCTACGATCTTTTGGGATTGGCGGCGGTGGCAGAGGATGAGTCGCTATCGGTACCCAACCGATCGCTGCCGCCCGAGCAAACGGTAACCATGCCGCTACGGACGCCATATTCCTATTTTCTTTGGATTTCACCCGCTGCCGATCTAACAACTTTGTATGCTTTTTATCCCGAGCGTGTGCTAATTATTTTACACCGATACGACCTTTCTTCTTCCTTCTCCATGTTTCTTTGATTTTTATTTTATTTTTATCTCTATGCCCTTTCGGCCATCTCGTCGACCAATTTTAGCTAACTCCGTCGTCGGCAAACTCTCCTTTGCAAGTCATCCTCGAGAACCTTGACATTATACTTTTATTCTTCTTCCTCCTCCTCCTCCTCCTCTCACTCTCCTATTATTCATTTATTATTTATTATTCAGTTCAATATTAGCAAAATTTACACAATTCGTCAATGTGACAATATACCGCCCGAGTTTTCGAGCTAGTTTTTTTTTTGTTCCGTTGTTATTTATTCCAATACTCGATCGGACTATGCTCGATGGTCGGGTAATCTTTTGCCACTGTCGTCGTTTTCATTGAGTCGGGGTTGCTCCACCGACCAACATGACGACGACGACGACGACGACGACGACAACCATCTTTTGACCGACTGCCGAGGGTGCCTCATGGCTCAGCATCCCATTTGGCAATTTTCAAGCTATAAATCTTGCGCTTCTCCTTCTATCGATGCTTTTCTCTCTCTTGTTATAAACCTCCTCCTCCTCCTCGCTGGGTTCACGATTTTCCCGTTTTCGAGGATCTCGCGAAAGATGTCTCGTTCGAAAGATGATGAGACCGCCGCATACGTCGTTGCTGGGGCTTTTTCAACAACGGCCAAACGTATTTTGGCAAAATGCCTCTTCGCGTCAACATTATCGTCGATCATGTACAAATAAAACGTACCTTCTCCCTCCCCGCTTTTTATTATTCTCCGGTTTATTTGTCCGTACGTGCACGAGCAGAGGATCCATCAAAATCAAATGACAAATCATAGACGAATCGATTGGATCTTTTGGTCGATTCTCATCATCACCCCACCTCTCGGTTTGCTCCAATTTTTATTACAAATCGTACACATCGTTATCCGTTTATCTTGGAATTCCACCTGGGGTCCTTCTCGCGCGATCGATCTTACCGAATGAGATTCTCTCGTCAACGACCTTCTTGCCGCCTCTCCCCCCTTCCAACTAATCGCTCCAACGTAATTAATAATCCGGACCCCCTCTACTATCAAAATCTTATCATCCTCCAACGCTTTCATTAATAATTTACCAATGTTACTATTGTTGTTATCGCGCGTTAAAACTCGTCCACTGATTCAATACGATTAGATTTTTCCACGTTTTTTCACTTCTTTCCCGTCCAGACTTTAGCCTTGTTGCGGCCGGTGCTCGAGTCTACTCTCGTCACTGGCAAGGAGATGATTAATTATATCATCCTATAAATCCTATTTGTCCCGGCGTTTTGGAAATTTATCATTACATTTTATTATTAGCATATTATTCGACACAATGTGTTTATTATTATGAATAATTTATAGTAACTCAAAGTTATCACCGTCGCTGGGCAACATTAATTTCACCATGTTTTATTCTTGATAATCCCGGTCAATCGTTCGGTTGGTTATTTCGTTTGGTCGATCGGCGGAAAAACGACGTTACAGCCTTGAATTTTCTTTAGCTCGAGCGCACTCTGTAACGGGTCGTTCTCTAATGGCCGTAATTCTTGTTTTTTCATCACCCTCGGGTGCTCTCGTCGAACCGAGCAACGAATGATTTACTACCGAGGGCATCATCGTGTTGTGCTTCAAACACTGTCTCTCGTTACTATGAAAACAAGGCTCCTTCCGTTTCGTTCCCGCAGCTATCTACTTTAGCTGTCGCACGCGCCAACACATGCGAGAATTTCTTTCTCTTTTTCACGCGCTCGCGCGCCCTCCCTCGAGCGGCTAGAATTAGAACGACACTACGTGTGGCCGGCCGTTTTTCTCTCTATATTATCCCGAAACGCCTTTTCAACCGATTCCCCCACAAAAGCACGATAAAAACACCACCCCAAACACCCTCCGACGAAATATCCCCGCTGATTCCACCTTGAACCAATTCAATTCGCTCAAGCCTCCCCTCCCCCCACCCCTCCCTCTCCCTCACCTCTCCCACCCTCGTAGTTTTCTTTAATTATTTTTTCTCACTCTCGATTCAAAATTTTCATTCCCAAAGCCACTGCTCGCACGCGCTACACCAACGAATTGTTGATTAACAACAACAACAACAACAGCAGCAACGACAACAAATCACTATTATCGTTCCTCCTTACTTTGGAAGCTTCATCCTCATATCAAATAAATAAATTGTGAATCCGATGACCTTTCCCGTTTCGCCGTTACACTTTTATTCGTTTTCACGCGGTTGCCGCGCGCCTCGTCTTACACGCTCGAAATGTCCGCACGCACTGAAAGCCTCTCCCCCTGCGAGCTCTTTCGCGCTTTTCAATATATACACAGAGTCACACTCGCAAGCCAAACTCGTCCAGTCTACCGCGTGAAAACCTCAACTCAAAACGGCCTCGGTCTCCCTCTCTCTTACTCCGTGTGTGCTTCGCAATGTTTCGTATTCTTTTTTATTGTTACTACTTTTCGAGAGATTGAAATGCCGATTTCGATACGAAAACGCGGTGTAGTATTAATTTTTTTTTTCTTTCTTTATAACTCTCATGGAAAAGGGAACTATATATGTATATCAGCAACAGAGCAGAGAATGAGCGATGGATTTGTTGTGTGTTAATCACTTGTTTCTTTCCGAATCAGCATGTACTTGGGGGTATAATATGTTAATCATTACACCCCGCGCCGATGAATAATGGCATGGAATTGCTCGATTTTGTTTTAATAACAAAACGAGGAGAGACACGGGAAGATATTAGTTAATTCTCGTGTCCCCGTGTCGTTGCATGCGTACGAGCATGTTTATATGCCAGCGTGTGCGTGTGTGTGTGTGTGTGTGTGCGTGCATACGTGCGTATCAACGAGAAAAAGGGTAGAGAAATAGTCGATTGGCCCGAATCGATTTCCGCTTTATTGTTATTCTAGTTTATATATCCAATTTTTTTTCCCTGCTCAAACGTATTATTTGTTTTTTCCGTCCCGCGGCGACGGCGTTTATGTGGCACTTGACCGTTTCTCTATGTGTGTGGTAAGAGTGGAAAAGAGCAGGACGCAAGAGAACCCGCTCGATGGGTCACTCGCGACTGACGACTGGCAAAGCTTTCGGCTTTGGCATCGGGGCGTCTCGCGTCTCGGGAGCCGGGCTTTCCCTCGCCTCAATTACGCGCGCCCTCTGCCTCGTACTCCGCGTACTATATCTCTCATTCGCTCAAACTTTTTCCCCAGCAGCTATGGACCCTCTCTCTTTTCTCTCCCTACCCGCCCAACCTCGTTTTTTCTTCTCCGTACATATATTCTTACGAGCTATGCGGAAGCTTCAAATTTTCAAAAGCTCGCCTCCTCCGTTAAATCCTCGCGCGGTTACGCCTCTATATGCGAGGACCAACTTTGGATATTACAGCGAAACATGTGTATTGCTTGACATTTGCAAAAGCTTGATATTTGTTTAGTGGTTAAAAGTCATCTGCTTGAAACATCGTACGGATGAGAAGGCGACGCGCGAGCGCGATGCAAGCACGACGCGTCTCTAAAAAGCCCTGTCTCCCAAAGCTCCCAAAGTACCAAATTGATTTTTACAGAACGAGCTCGTAGGTCGTAGGTGGCGACGTTCGGCGTCACAACGCCGCATCGAAATCCGTTGGTTGCCCGGGCAACTCTCGTTCGCTCTCTTTTCCTCTTTAGTGACGTCACAACACCCCATCAAACAGCCTGTGCCTGCCTCCTCCGACGTACTACTACTGCTCCGTTCTTACTCCTTGCCGCTTGCCGTTCCCGTACCACCGCCGCTTGCTTCACCACCTTCTCACATTCTCCGCGTACACCCGCCGTTCTCCCCTCAAACTCGCACCGATCAGTAGTGTCTCCCGCGATTAGGCCAGCCAAATCCTATTCCATTCAATTCTCTCGCTCCTACCAACTACAATGTATAAGGATGGTTCTCTCGTAATAAATCGACTTTGTTACTGTTGTTGTTTGACCACCTCACGCAACAGATCGACTCCGAATGAATAAAACTTGAGAGAAAGAAAAACAAAGTTCCGACAGAGCCGTACTCGCCAAGTTTTTACGCGAAAGAGACTGCCGCCGGCAAGCAATTCAAACACGTACTCCTAACTCTGCCTATATGTACTAAAAACACTGCCGCTTATTGTCATATGGAAATGAATTATTTCAATTCTCCTACGATACGTAGCTAAAAATTGAAATAACGACACGAATAGTATTGACATTGAATTAAGCAAATAATACATGGGACGACGAAAAAAATGAGCAATCGCTCGGTGCACATAGCCGCGTATATGAAAACTTACATTCGTCCTATTTTTATGCTTATAAATAAACGCTATGAAAACTGCGCCGGACCTAAGGGCAGAAAACGTCGCGACGTTACAGAGACATCCCGAATGTTGGGAAAGCATGACGTTTGAGCAGAAAAAATAAGAGGGATGTGCCAATTGTAAAGCCGTGAGATTCTATATGTATATATATACGAAATTTCTCCAAGTCCCTGCGATTCGTATTTCTGGCAGCGCTGACGCTAGCAGGCCACCCCGTTCTCACTTTTGCTCTCGACCCTCGACCCTCGGCCCTTCAACGCTCGCCACTGCTCAACGAGAGTAAACTTATGCCGCTAATAAACGCGAGAAACCACAAGCTCATAAATACGAGTGGCTACTCTTTCATTCGGCGACAGTTGCCTCGAGATATCGAGGTACAAAGAGCAGGGAGTGTGCGAGAGAGAGAAAGACAACGAAATGAATGGGGAAAAAAATGTAGAAAACAAGCTTGCAAATACACATGCACGTATCTTAGGCACGAAAAGTTGAAATCTGGCACAAGTTGCAACATTTTTTATGCGACGAGTCGCATATGTACTTGCGTCAACCGCTCGTGATCGTAGTAGCTTTTTTTTACAATATATGCTGTTTCAAAGAAAAATAATAATTACCGATATGCAGCCAGGAACGATAAAAAAAATGCGGTAGCTCATGAAAATGGGTGAAGAAGAACGTGAGAATGCCATTCATTGATTCAATGGAAATCTTATTTTCATTGAAATTCAAAGAACGAAAATAATAATAAATAAGAGTGAAAAAGTGACTGGAATCGAATTGCGGATGAATCTGTCTATGAAACGTTCATTCTTGCCACAAGTATCGCTGCGGTCGCATTCTTACAAGCATGAAGTTAACCTTAACTGTGGACTAGCGGACGCAGCGGACTTTGCTTTGCGAGAGAAACGAGAAACTCGGTAGATATCGAGATCTGGACAGCAGGACGAGAAGTTTGAAAATGCCGCACTTTCGAGTTGGACATTTTTCAACGAGGAATAACAAAGCTGCGTGGATTCTGAAAACGGTCTTGTCGCGTGGTTGTCCATAACGGTATTCGAGTATTTTGACTCGGCGAGACAGCCTCAGTGCAATTAACCTGCCTAACCTCAAAATTGCGCATGTCTACTAGCTACCACCTGCTGCTGGTTTTGGGCAGCAATTCCGGTTGCGTTTAGACGCACAAAAAATTATATACTAATGAATATCATCCAACTGTGTGATTAATGAAAATTAGTTAGTTTACATCATTCGATCGATATTTATTCTCTTTTTCCCCCAAATATTTACATCTTATCCGCTCGATTTTACTCTACAGTTTTTTCTCGCAACTCCATGGACGTAGCAATTCTATGTACAGCTGATAAATATATTTCATAGTTGAAACTTGCGACAAAAAACGACAACGTTTCTTTCGTTTTTTTTTTCCTTTTTCGGTAGTTTCCATACAACAATGGAGCGGGTTATTCGGCATGAAGATAAAAATAAATAAACTATTGAAAATTGTATAGAAATATAATGTACAATTAAATGGAGCGATGAATGACTGACGATAAGTTGATCGATGCGAGATGATTCTTTAAAAAATGTCCTTTTTGGGCAAAAATGCCTTGATCGTTATGGCGCAACCGCTTATAATTTTATAGTGAAAATCAAAGAAAAGGTTATACCGAAACAAAGAGGGCGAGATCGAGGATGACGTTCAACTTTATTGAATCGTCCGATGGTCCTAGCGGGGTGTCTGGTCGCTTTCCCGCAGATCGACATCATCTCATCATCCTTAGTCGTTTCAACATCTTCCAGAATCTGCCGGTCTTGTCGGATTTTCTTCCCTCGTGTTCTTATACGAATCGCACCCTCCCCCAGACTTTCCGCGTATGCTCCGTTTGTGATGCCGCTGTCGGAGAAAATGGCAAAAATGAAAATAAGACAAAAGGCAACGGTGTTTAGTACCGAAAAACAAAATAGTCATAATACCTGAACGCAATGACGCCGCGAATTCCAATGTCCGACTGGACAATTAATGGTGTTTTCAATGACCGCTGGTAGAAAACTGCCCGTGCTAATTTTCCAACATAATGCATTCGACTCCGGATCGCTCTGAATAATAATCAATTTAAAACTGTAACTTGTAAGTAAAATAGGATAAACAAAATGGCCGACTAAATTCAGTAGATATTGTTGTATTGTTGTGAAAATAAAACTGTACGGCGGCACGGTTGACGATTGTTTTAACACGGTGCCACTACATTACATCATTGATGGAAATCCAATAGTTTTTGATATTTGAAGAATTTTTATTTTCTATGAAACAACAGAACAATGTACGTATAAACTGGTCTACAGATAAATTTATTTCAATTATTTTACAGTTTTATTTTCACGACGGTCGATCGATCAATATATTTTTTCCGTTAACGGGTTTTTACTTTTAGGTCGCTCGATCACATCAGCAGCCAACATCCTCACCTCGCTGTTTTCCTTGAAAACCAAGTGGATTTCTCAACGACCTTGATTCTTCCGGAGTATCCTCCGGCTCGTTTAATCCCCCGCTGCTCTTTGATATATTTCCATTATTTGTTGGACTTCTCGCGTACTTCGACCATTCAACCGTGCATGATCCAGCCTCGCCCAACATTCCATCATCACCACCACCACCACCACGCTCCAATTTCGAATTCATCACTTGATTATTATAACCCATGTCCGTTCCGAGGCGCTTCGATGATCTGAAAACAAACAATATCGACGGTCATGAATTTACCGATGGCTTTTACTCCAAACGTTAATCTACCACTCGTATTTTTTAATTTATCATGCATCTTTTTTATTTCAACTACTGTGGAACAAGACTAATCAGATTCTGACTTGAAACTCTAATTGAATCTTCAATTAAAATTAGTCGCCGCCATTATCTTAACGTGTATTTTTATTTATACATTGTAATTTCAGGTATCTCTGAACAAATGTCAATATCCTCTTTGTGTATATATATATATATATAAATAGAAAAGAAAATGAAAAAATAAATATATCCATTGCGGTGAGGAATGGTGAATAATATTTGTTTCATCGCGTCGCTAAATATCAAGTTTATTTTTTTGTGTATCAATACGAAATGACAGAGCAGGTACGCCGATACTAAAAACACAAAAAACGATCGCATAGCCGTATTGTCATTTTTATTAATTGAGATGAAAAATTATCTATAAAAACAAAGGTAATTGAATCATGATGTTACACTCTGATTGGAAGCTCTTTTTATTCCTTCGAGACTTCCCCCCCCTCCCCTTCTTTCCCACCGCTATTTTTCCAAATGTATAATTTTATTACTCAGTTTCAATTGATTAATGAAAAAGAGAAAACAGACTATCAGCTTCTTGAATGAAAACATTTTACAAGGGTTATATACTCATAAACGGCCTTATGACGCTCTTTCATAATGAACTCTGTTCCTATTAATTATCCCGCACAACTTTTTCTTGTTTCGAAAAGAATTTATTTTTCTTTCATTCAATTTTTCATGTCCTTCAGGTTTTCCTGAAAGGCGCTTGCTCCCTCTCTCTCTCTCTCAACCTCTCCCCAAGGTACAAGTGATTGGGAAAATTCATTGGATAGAGTCGATTCATTCGCCATTTTTTTTTTTCACCTTTCACGGCTCGCAAGTTTTCACACTTTCCTCGGAACGCAAAGGAGCAAGGATAATTAAGGACAACAGAAAAATGTATCAAAGTCTAATAATTGCGAATTCTGCAAAAATCGCTCATCGAATCACATTTTACAGTACTCCACCTGTACAAAACATTTTCATACATAGCAACTATCGTTATAATTTAACTATGACAAGTGAATCATGCCGTAGAAATAATTGTATAAAATATTCAGTATCTATGAGCTCTCTGTTAATTTAAGACGCGCGTTAGCAGTCGAAATGTTCTAATGTGCTTTTTTCGGCACCCCCCCCCCCCCCCCTCTCATAATTAACTCGTATTTAACGATCATTGTACTAAGGCTCAGAGAGGCTCGAAAAGTATAAATAAAAACATTAAAACGCGATTGATTTTTTTTTTCTTCGACAACATAGAAAAAAAATTGGTTAATGATCGTATTGAAAAAATGTATAATTACTACCGTGAGATTTAGTTTTCTTTTTGTTTTTCTCATTTGCTTTCTATATATATATATTTTTTTTCATGGTCAGTTATGATACAGCAGCCGCTCCATCCCGTTTGCCTTAGATTACACATCACTTGTGTAGCGTTTCTTGACGTGCCCTCACAATTCTGTCCTTATTTTAAAACCTGAAGCGTTGGTTCGCAGGCGACACGAAGATAGAGACAAGCTTCGCAGCGACTACACTGTCTCACTCAAACTTCAAGTGACCGAGGTGCTGCAAAAATGTAAATTTCTTTCTCCCTCTCTCTCTCATTCCTCCTAGCAATCGCAAGTTTTCAGTTGATTCTTCCAATTGCTGCGAATGATGAAACGATAATACGCCACGCATGATGCTTTATACTTCGAGCAATAACAATTGTCTTACGTAAAGCTAATTGACACACGAAGCACGTGTGCACATTTATATTCGTATGTAATATTAATTTTATTATATGTACGATCGAATTAGGGATTTGAGATAAGTTGGCAATTTTCTTACTTTTTTTAAAGAATTTTCGGGTGCACGAGCGAGCTAGTGCAGCAGAAGTCGATAAGAATTATTTACAAAAAATTGTTCGTTGAAGGTGAAAGTTTTGATATTTTCAAAAAATTTCATGATTTATCTTTTTCTTCACACCTTGAATCGAACCGAGCACGCTTCTTCCACAACTCTACGATTTGTTTGAAATATTTTCACCAAGTTTTTATATAAATAGAGATAACTAATGTACCTAAGAGAATATTAGGTATTGAAAATTAATGCTATATCATTGCGTACACGAACGAATTCATTAATTTATAATCGTCGTACAATTAGCATCGATATACATAGTTTTTACTTTTACGATAATAATTATTTCGTTTTTATTTTTGGTCACACTTTCGGTATACGGCGGATGAACCGATAATTCGTCCTCGGCGCTGACGTTGCGACATAAAAATGATTATCACCCGGCTGGTTGCGGTCGGTGTTAGTTCGAATCATTGGCTCGATTTATCTCCTGCCGTTGGTGCAGAGTCGCGTTCGAGCGATGTCGTACACATTGCGATTGGTTCCTCGTTTACTTATGACTATGCGACTTTAATCGAAAAAATAGCTTTTTTCTCTCGCTAATGACTATTCGGGCGTGTTATACACCAGCAGAAGCGCGTCCGTCACATGCGAACAAGACCAGAAAAAATATACAACACAAGTGTCTATGCGTGTGGGTGCATGAGAGAGAGAGAGAGAGAGAGAGAGAGAGAGGGAGAGAATGTGTTGACTTTATTCGATTTTCCAGTCGATCCATCGCTGACATGAGCACGGAAAAATTGTAATAATCACAATAACAATGATAATCGTGAAATTGTTAAAACTAATCATAAAATTATAACGACCAAATTATCGAGGATACCAGGTTTTCATTATTTTACAACAAATCGCACGCGCTCTCACACACCTCACACAACAACCCCCCTTCGCGATCTCTCGCGAATTATTTGTCTCACTCGTTTGTTTTTTTGTTTTTTTTTCTCTCTAACGACTACTCACCCCCCGAAGTCGGACAGGTAATCGGCAGCTTTTTGCGGCCCGAGTTTGTTGGGCAGAAGAAGCAGAAGAGGCACTTTTCCTCCTGTTAACTCTTGCTATTCGCGGAATTGACGTCTCCTTTTCTTACTCCACAGTTCGTGACAATCCTGCCACGTTGGCAATTGCGGGGGTGGCATTCTAAAGAAAAAAAGAATAACAATTGATCAATTGATATTTGTGCTGCTGCGTCGTTAACCGTGTGCATACAACACCGGGTTGGCCAAACTCTCTCTCCTCTCGCTTTACGTACTGTTCCGGCTGGATATTTTTTAACCAGGCACTTTTTAGAGCGTCCGAAGCGGTAATACGCTTCTCCGGATCAAGCTCGAGCATTTTGTCGAGCAAATCGAGTGCGGGGGTTGGTATGAACGAGAAGTCTTCTCTAAGGCGACGTCTGTGTGACTTTTTTGGCTTGAGCGTATGCCACAGTGGCAATTTAATAACCGACGGCCATACCGCCGGTGTTGGAGTTCCGCATACCCGAGATATTATTTCGAGCTGCATCATCTCTATATTCGCCTGTTTAATTACAATATTCATCAATATTGAGACAATCGAGGCGGCCAATTGATGTTTTTTCTCTTCCCATCTATTCTCTATTCTATTCTTACCTGAAACAATGGCTTTTTGGAAAACAATTCGCCGAGTATGCAACCGCAACTCCATACGTCGATCGCTGGCCCATAACGTTCCTCACCGAGGAGCAGCTCAGGGGGGCGATACCAAAGCGTTATCACTTTGTTCGTGTATGGTCGTTGTCTGTCTTCGGCGTTGTACAATCGAGCAAGACCAAAATCGGCTAGCTTCACTTCCCCCCTACAATTCGTTAACGGAACTCGTTATTTATCTCCACACCGCAAAACGACTAGTGGCTGAACAAAAATAATAATCTTACCGGTTGTTCATTAAAATATTGGAGCACTTGATATCACGATGAAGAAAATTTTTCCCATGACAATAATTCAATCCATCCAAAAGCTGCTTCATTATACTGGCGTTGTTCATTTCGTTAAAGTTTACCATACCCGATTCCAACAGACCCATCAGATCATGATCCATGTACTCGAATACGAGATAAAACGAGCCCTTGTCCTAGTTGACAAACCATTTGGTATAAATCAAGTATTGTGTTGTTAATAGTAGGAATTGGAGTCGTCGTACCTTTCGAAAATCCAAAGCGTCCTGTTTGTCGGTAACAATTTCGCGAAGATTGACAATATTCTTGTGATTGAGTTGACGAAGTATTTTTATTTCCCGTACAGCGGTTATGGGAAAGCCCTCTTTTTCATTCTCAAGCCGAACTTTTTTCAAAGCAACTAGAACGGAGGCTCGCTTGTCCTGGGCTTTGTAAACTTGGCCGTAAGTACCTTCACCAATTTGGGCGATTACCTCAAAGACATCGACGCATCTCTCTCCCCAATCTTTCCCACCCGAGGCGGACATTGGCGTGTGACAATTACGAGAGCTTCGTCTTTTCAGTATCTTCGGCCTTTTGAGCTTTGGTTTTGGCGCTACTCGGTCCACAGCCGTTCTCGGTGGAGTCGCGGTTGCATCGTCCTCGCCGCTAAAATCTTCCGAACCGGGCACAACTGTAATGCATTTGAAATTCGTCATTAAAAATTTCATTCGAATCGAGCAATTGGTAAAAAATGGTGATGGAAATTATTGTTTTTGTTGTACTGACCGGGTGGCATCGGTAAATCTTTGATGCCTTTTTTCAAAGGTACTTTCGACGTGGCCGGTGTCGTTGAGACTGTTTTCGGTGGTTGTCCCTTGAGCGGAGGACTGGGCGATCGGCTCGGTGGTGAATCGATGCTCTCGAGATCGTTTTGATTGATGCCCGGTGGAAGTGGTAACTTTGAAAGACTCTTCGTCTTGAAAGAGACGATCGGAGGCTTTGGCGGATCGATCGATTTCAGTGGTACCAAATTGTTGGGTGTATTGAATTTGGAGATTGCCGTTGGTGTCGTGACGATCGAGGGAGGTGGAATCGAAAGATTTGGCATAAGGCTCGTCGTCGCGCTAGTTGTTTGTCCGATGTTGGGTTCGGTCGCGAGTGGCGGTGTACGTCCGCTCATCATACTTCCACCGTCGTGATATGAGCCGGCGGTGGAGCTAGTTACGATCGAAATATTGTTCGAAGAGATGGTCGGTGTTGTACCGCAACTACTGTTGCTATTGCTGCTGTTGCCAGCGGTTATTTGAACAGGGACAGCATTATTGTTGGTGTAAAAGGTAGTCGGGGAATTATTTACAACGATACTCGGCGATGGATTCGATCGAGGTGTCAAACCGCTTGCAACGTTCCCAAGGCCTGAAATTATAGCCACCGCCGCCGCTGCCGGTGAATTGGTCGTTGGCAAAGGTGGCGTCTTACCCGCCATTGAATTTTCATCGTGCCCCGGATTATTGGATGGAGGAGGAGGTGGCAATGGCGGTGTTACAACCGGTACAGGAATATCAATGATTTCCAAACACTCGGCGGATGCCGTATCGACCAAAGGATTCAATGTTTGATTGTTGCTCGGCGGCGGCGGCGGTGGCAGCGGCGGCGGCGGCGGTTCTCCCTGACGACCGTTTGCCGATAATTTTTCCGGGCTGGAGGGGACAGGAGGCCGCGTCAAAGCCGGAGAATCTTTTTCGTCCGTACCTTCGATTATTTGAACGTCATCCTGACTACCCGCCTTTTCCTTCGCCTCTTGGAGTCTTTTCAGCGCCAATTCACGCATGTTTCGATCCTTGACGAGCTCCGCGAACAAACTCGTTTCGCTTATCTTGGCTTGTACACGAAGATTTCGAGCTGTTATGCTCGTTGGGCTACGAGGATTGCGCGCGCGTTGTGGCGACGGCGAGGGTATCCTTGACGGACGGGGACTCTTGGATTTGTGCTTACGCGTCATTTTGTGTGATTTAGCCAGCGGTGAACGCGACTTGTTCTTTTTCGGAGTGCGGCTTCTTCTTCGGGACCGCGAACGTGAGCGTGATTGAGCACCTCCTCCTCCTCCTCCTCCTTTCCTCCATCTACCGGGGCTTCGAGATCGCGAGCGTGACAACGGCATCGGTAATCTGTGCAACAAAATCATCATCATTATTGGAGTATTAAAAAGTGTGAACAAAGATAAAAGATAAAAGTATAAAAAACAGAAACGTATTCTGACCTATTGGAAACGGGACTTCTCGTGGATCTCCTTGATTTCCTCTTATCCCTCCTGTCTTTTTCATGATGCCTGTGTCGTCGATCAGGCTCATCCCTTCGTCTCCGTTTGCTGCTACTGCCTGGTGGTGAATTAGGTATAGCCCCGCTCATAGAATCGGATGTACGTCGTCTGTGTCCACCGGGGCTCGGACTAAATTCCCTGCGTCTCATTGCGCCCGGACTGGGCGAGTGTCTCAAACGATTAATACCGCTACCTGGACTGTAGTCTCTTCTTCTCGGTGGGCTGTGATCTCTTCGTCTGGAGGGTGGACTAGGACTGTGAGGTCTTCTTCTCGGAGCGTTGCTCATAATGGGACTCATGGTACGCCGTAGAGAATGAATAGGACTGTGACTCGTTCTTCGTCGATCGGTCATCGTATGATGCTGATGCTGCTGCTGCTGCTGCTGCTGCTGTTGTTGTTGGTGCTGGTGTTGGTGTTGATGCTGGTGTTGAAGATGCTGCTGCTGCTGCTGATGATGATGCTGCGACTGCTGTTGTTGTTGATGCGGATGCGGATGCGGATGCGGATGAGGATGATGATGATGATGATGTTTCGAGCTGGTACTCTCGGGTGTAACCGTTCGAGGTGGTAAAAGTGGCGTATGCGGTGATTCGGTGTGCCTGGAGGATGTCAATAGATTCATCGAGGCTGGCGGTGGTGTGGTCTCGTGATCGTCGTCCCGAGGCTGAGGAGACTCGAGATCCATGTCGCTAGGGGAGCGTCTGTTGGGCTCATCGTCGTGGGGAGTTGCCGGTGAGATCGGTGATGTACTATCTTTTAGTGGCAACGGTGGTGATTCGGGCCAACCCTGAGCACCGATCTCCGCCGCGGTACTCGTCGTCGTTTCGGGTTCGGGCGTACCAATCGAAGAGCGTTGCTGTAACTGCTGATCCCGTGAAATAGGACTCGTCGAAATACGCTTTGATTTTCGTTTTCTCTTTTTACCCGTACTCGAGCCAGGACTCGTGCTTCTCTTCTTTTTCTTTTCTCGCTTGTGCTTTTTCTCTTTTCGTCTCGAGTATCTACGGCTCCCCTCCTCATTAGCGTAATCCGGCGAGCAAGAGTCGATCACGGTCGTGCATGCTTCCGCTGCATCCTCCACCGGAATCGTTGTTGTTGCGGCAGTCGTTGCGCTCGTCGTCGCTCCCGTACTCGATGTCGTCGTCATCGTCATCGTTGGCGGCGGCGTCGTCGCCGTTGCCGTGTGCATTCCATCCGATTGCTGTTGAGAACCGGAAGCTGGCGGGAGCAAAGATGAAGATCCATCGTCGCCACTGCCCTCCGGTGAATAACGTCTGTGCTGTTGAACCGGACGATGCTTTATCGTTGGCATCGGTGGTGAGGGCGAAAGACTTATCGGCGATGCTCCCAATTGACGCCTCGGGCTCCCCGTCGAACAGTAATAACGCGCCGACAAACGTGACTCCTGTATTATCTCATTGTCCGTATAACTATTGCCACGACTCTCCTCCGATTGTATCTCACCCGCTTCCGGCTCCGAGAGATCTTCGCTACTCACGTCCGAATACTCGACCAGTGGCTTTATCACCGAGGAAGCTACCGTCGGTACGCTGTCCATCGACTTGTCCCGCGATCTCTTCTTCTTCTTTTTACTCGAACTCTTACTCTTTCCATGCTTTCTGTGCTTCTTCTCGGGTATGTCGTAAGCATGACGACTCATGTCCGTACCACCGCCACCTCCGCCGCCGCTTTCCCGTCTTCTCGACTTGTAACGTCCATTCCTCTCCGAGTCACGACCGCTAGGCATGTCACCTACTGAAAATCGCAAGTGTTACTAACTTTTCAGAACTCTTCGTCGCTCTCTATCGGCACTGCTTTCTGCCCCCTTCGCTCCTCCGCACTTTGATTAATTTAAATATTTTGTCAGACGCTATCCGATTGTCCACAATTTATCTCAAATCCATCGCAATTCGATCCCTCGACTTTCCCTTATAACGACAGCGGAATAATCATCGACAAATCTATGTTCGAACCTGGAGGCTCAATTGTCAGCCGAGTCGTATGAATAAAACAAATGAAATTACCCAATTTTAGTCATTCTTCCATGCACAAAAAAAAAAGCAATTTAAAATCGTATACGAAAAAAAAAAAAAAAATCCAACACACCGCAGTTGTTCGTCAAGTTAAAAAAAAAATTTATCCGCATGTCATTTTCTTGGGATATGATTCTAAAAGATTTTTTACAACAATTTATCGATGCATGAATATGTACATACGTGGACGCGTGTGTATGTGTTTATGTAGATAACGATATCTGTGGTCAATCATCTATTCGTATATGTATATATATAGACATATACAAATAGTATTGGTTGTTCGAGCGAAAAAAAAATTGTTTAAGGAGATAAAAATGAAAGGGGGGAGGGGGGGGGGAATAGAAAAAAAACGAAGGGGTCGAGGAATTTGAGAGAATAATAGCGTAAAGTGTGAGAAAAAAGTATATTGTAAATATGAATTTTGGGAAGACAATCATATGAGGGAAGAGGTTTTTTTGTAAGATGAGCGAGCCGCCATTTGTCGGTCGGTACTCACAGCGTAAACGGCGTAAATGACGTAAATGAACTAAACTACGTCAAAGGCGTAAACGGTATAAACGGCGTTGACCGTCACGAAGGGAGTTCGCGACCACCCGACATTACCACCATTTATTCTTTTTCTCGATGGTTTGAAATGTCCGGGTGGGGTATAGAGATAGATTATGACAAAATGCTGGAGGGACGAAAGAACAACTGGTTACTCACGTGCAATTATAGTTTGTCGTTATCCTCCAGGGTATCAAGATCTCTCGCATCTGGGATGTTCTTCCAATAGGTAGATTCGACGTGTTATCGTTGTTCGATTTGCGTCCTCTCGGGGAGCCGCCACCGCCGCCTTATTCTCCTCTTCGATATATCCGGACGCGCGAGGCCGTTTTTTCTCACAGATATAAATCCTCGTATCAAACGCGGTTATTTATCGTAATATAGCGAAAAATTTACATCAATAATTGCGACTTAAAGATCGAGCAATCATAATCTTAATTTACTGAGTTTCGATGCATCATATTTCATGAATTTTTCTCTGGATTATTATTTGGCTTTCTTCATAGTTAAAAGTTAAAGCTCTCCTCTCGGCCAAAAGTGGAAGCCATTAACCATTGGAACGTCATCGTTTCGTGACGTAACGGACACGGTCGGTGGCGCCGTCTAGGACTGAGACGACGAATCGTGGCAACCAGTGGCAACATTTTTTTTTTCTTTTTCACGACGCCATCTTGGACCATCACGAACAATTTGAATTGGTCAAATCCAAGATTCTCCATTCCGAGATGATACTAATTTATCACATTCTCGCTCAATCGACTTATCTTCTAGCCTATTTGATTTTTCATCAAGATTGGAATAAAAATGTACACTATGCGTTTGAAAATTGATGTTAAAGTGTCGAAAGAGCGTGTGCGAGTAACCCGGTAACAAGCGCTAGCGGTAGACGCGCGGCGCGACGACGCAGCGCCTGCGCGCCTCTTTTTCAACCCCTTACAATGACTGACTGAACTCCGTAATATGAACATCGCGCTATCGTTTGTAACGGGATTTTATTCAACCACAATTACAAGTCGGTCAAAAAGAAACCTGACGCAGCAACAAATTTGAATTTTGAATACATGTTTTGGTATAAATAGGAAGTTTCTCACGCCGGCTTGCAAACTCCTTTTGGCAGTTTATAACGAAAAAACGAATAAAATCTTTCAACACGAGTGTTCTAAAATACGATGGAGAATTTTTTTTCAAATCGCGCCAAAAATCGAGGTTGTTCTACGGTATAGGATATAGATATTGTTCAATATACGTTTCCATAGAAACGATGGACGGGAATAGACGCTCGCATGCGCTTTTTCCTTTCTTTATTATTATTATGCGCTTTTGTACACAATTACGAAACATTTTTTATCGGGATCGTAATAAATAAAGCGAGTGAAATGATAAACATCGCTCATCCTCCGGTTTCTTCGAAACCACCCTTGAAAGAGTCGTGCACCGGTGGAGAAAAAAAAACTGTCGATAGATTAAAAA
The DNA here is from genome assembly GCA_013761285.1 of Campoletis sonorensis. Lineage (NCBI taxonomy): Eukaryota > Metazoa > Arthropoda > Insecta > Hymenoptera > Ichneumonidae > Campoletis > Campoletis sonorensis. Next base: position 147,148 of record JACEOJ010000108.1, read on the forward strand.
CGACGCGGACTCGATATCAAAATGCAGATTCAAGGTATGTGACGATGGAGGAAAATTCGAAAAAAATGAGTACGACGACTGGAGAAACGGCGTCCGAAGGGACAAAACTAATAAATAGCCGATCGGAGAAAGCAATCATAGGAATAAAAAGCGATTGCAATGAAAATTTCATCGAGCCGGAATCTTCTTCGTTTCAACAACTTTGCAATATGATCAACGATTTGGAGATGAATATAATGGAGAATGGAGAACAGGAACAATCAAATCCTCTGCGAATAAGTGATGGAATCTGCTCGCTCCGTTACGTCGATCAAGTAAATTATTCTTAATATGTTGACGGGAAGAGGAAATATTCTCAAATTATTGTTGAATCTTGCAACGACGAGACAAGGAAAAATCTTGGAAAATGTTTCAATTTTTCAGGAGCAACCCGAGAAGGATATCTCGACTAACCCTGGAATATCTAACGACTCGACCTACGAGGACATGATGAACTTTCTTGCGACTCTGGAACGCGACACCATACTGCTCCCACAATCCGCTAACCGTCCACGCGCAAGGTATCTCCGTAGATTAATGTATTGATAAACCACCAAAAAAATATTTATAGCATTTTGTCGAAAGTGATGAAAAATGGTATGATATTGATTTTTGTTTCGCAACGATTCACAACGATGAAAGATTGGAAAAAAAAGTTATACACGGACATCCTGAGAGCCTGAAAGAAGATTTGGCTACTGCGCTTTTACAACTGGAAGATCGCGAAGCAACTTGCAATTTGTTGAAAAATGAAATGAAAAACGAACGAAAATCGGCTTGGGAAAATCTGGAGAAAGAGAAAAGAGAACGTGCCTCGGAATTGCAGTCGGTGAAATCTAAATATCAAGCAGTCATCAAGAGGCATCAAAAATTCATTGAACAATTGATATCCGAGAAGAAAGATCTAACAGAAAAATGTAACATTTTGGCACAAAAAATTAAAGAAATGGAAGCTAGGCAACAGCGTGAATTAAAGTGCACTATTGAGAGACACGCGTTTGAGTTACAACGTGCCAAAGAGCTCTGCCTCGCGTCCGAGAAAGTACGTCGGGAACGATGGTTGGAGGCGAAAACATCCAAAATTAAGGTTTACATTTTAATCGCTTTTTTTGTTCCCTTTTGGGAGCGGGAAAATAATAATATCGATCTTTTATAGGAGATGACCGTGAAAGGTCTTGAGCCTGAATTAAGAAGTATGGTTGAGCAGCATCAACAAGAAATTCAAGATATGCGTGGTGCACACATGAAGGAACTACAGGAGGTTGAATTACGCACGATAAGAAGATCTAATCAGCAGTTGGAGCAATTGAGACTGGAATTAACCGAGAGTCATGATAAAATAGCCGCGAATGAGAGGGAGGCTCTTCGCACAAGGTGTATTTTTTTTAATTTTTCTTCAAAGTTATAGCTATCGATGAAACACAGTAACAGTAACAGAGCGGATACGGTTTATCAGATTCCAGGAAAAGTTCGACGAGCAAGAGGCTCTCCTTCAGGCCCAACAACGAAAGTTTTTCGACGAATTGCAGCAAGAAAAACGTAAATTTAGCGAGGAACAAGCGAGAAGAGACGAGGAACGAAACTTGTCAATAAAACAATTGTCCGCGCAGTTTGAGGTGATTTTTCCACCCACTTGAACAGACTTCATTGTTTTTAGCTTGGATTTGAAATTAATCAATTTGACCGATTAATTGAAATAGGAAAAAATCGAATCCCTCATGAGACAACATCAAATAGAAAAACGCACGCTCGAGGAATCGTTGCAATCGGAGCGAGAAGCGTGGATCGAAAATTATCGAAGACAACAAAAGAGCAAATTTGAAATCGGCCAGGCTAGAATAATGGACGAGTGTAATCGAGAGCGGGACAGACAGATCGAAGTTGCTATAGCACGGCTTGAGAAAGAAACCCGAGAAACTAAGACAAATTTACAAAAGAGCTGGGAGAATAAAATGCGGTTTGTCATTTTTTTTTTCCTTCTATAATTCATCTCCCAATAACCGACCACGATGAAATGATTAGAGACGAATTTTCATAAATATTTGATGTTCGTGTCGCTGCGTTGTAGATGTATGAAAGAGAGATACGAATCCGAGTTGCAAGATGCGAATGAACAAGTGAAATTGCTGCAAACAAAAGTAGTTTCGTACCAAGAAAAATTGGAACAACTCGAGAGACACGTTGAAAAAACGGAGGAAAGGTTGGGCCAGTGTGTGATCGAATTGAACGAATCGAGACAGGTACTTTTCCGATATGCTTAAAAATCTGTTTTGCACTCGAGCATCGGTGAGTTGAATAATCGCGTACTTTTCTAATGCCCAGTCCGTCGAAAAATTGACATTGGAAAGAGACGACTCGAAGAGAATAGCGCGTCATGAAATCGAGTCGGAGAAGCGACAACTTGAGGATAAAATAGCTTCGTTGTATCGCGAATTGACTGAAAACACTGCAAATAGAGATTCCGTGATGGCTCAGTTGTACAGCAGGTAATTTTTTGTTTTATTAGTTAATGCAATAACTACGACAATTCTGTTCAATCGAATTCTCGAATGTTGTTCGAATTACTCGTATCAAGAGTTATTATTAAATAGCAATTGGCCGTTGTTTTGTTTTTTTTTTCGCAGAATAAAACTAATCGTTACTCAAAAAGATTTGTCGATAAAGAACGTAACGAGAGAGGCGAATGATCTCAGGGACAAGTGCGAGCATTTGGAAAAATTGTTGGACCAACAGCGGAAGGAATACGTGCTGAAATCGTTCTGAGTGTCGCCTCTTGATTTTTCGCAAAACTCACTCCAGCAATAAACCACGACCACCATATAAATCGGTCAATCAGTAAATTTCGTAACGTGTAATTCTTAAAAGATATTTATCTCTGTGTATATGTACTAAAAATAAAAGAATCACACTTTTTTCACAACTTGTACAACATCCTCGTCGGACAAAACGTGATCTTTTCCAACTTTTTGCGGTTGATGCTTTACCGACGAGCCCCAAACTAGCGCGCTGTTGCGAAAAAACAGTAAATAAATTAAATAAATAGCTGTTCCGAAACTGGCCGTAAGCTCAAGTAACATATAACAAAATGATAAATTTGAACTTACTATTTAAATTCCTTGGCGATTGAGCGATGGAGTTTGTTACAAAAATCTTCAACGGTACGTCTCTCGGTGTTGAGTACGACGGGAGAATTGTAATCGGGCAATTGACCTTTCGGCTTTGTGTAACTTTCGAAATGTAAAAAAGAAAGATATAAATAAAAATGCTTTTTACATCGGGACGTACTCGACAGCAAGAACGATATAAAAATTGACATACATTCTCACGAGCTTCAGGTAATCCCACATTTTTTCCAGTAAGTCATCGAAATTCCACTTGTGATGCGCGGATATCGGCACGCAATGAGGTATTTTGTAAATAACATCCAGTTCCTCGATACTTATTTGATCTGTGAAATATGAAATTATCATTACGATTATACAAAGTTTGTACGACTATTTTCAGACGGTTCGAATTTAGAAAAAAATCTAGACCTATTTTATTTAGCAGATAAATGCAGGGTACGTAAACTCGATTTCCCTCGATAATGTCGATCAGATCATCGGATGTTGCGTCGTAACGTAAAGTTATATCGGCATTGTGAATTTTGTACTCGGAGAGAATCGATTTGACGGTGTCTAGATCAAGTTCGGTTTGAGTGCACTGTAATAGAAATAATATACGAATTATTGAGTAATACATTTTTTCGGCAACGCTCGTGTCGCAGCCAAGGGCATGATATAACTATAAATAAACGGAGCATCTCACCATTGTTTGTAGATTAATGCCGCCCTTGTCTTTTTTGCGGAAATTTATATTGGGTGGTTGTTTGTTCAGCCGAAGCCCAAAACCTTCCAACTCGTGTTCGATGAGTTTTTTGTGACCCAGCGGTTTCAATACATCCAATACAATAAATATCAAACTGCAGGTTCTCGCGACGGCTATTACTTGTCGCCCTCTACCTTTGCCGTCTTTGGCACCTTCGATGATACCGGGCAGATCCAACAGCTGTGTTTGCAACATTAGGTTTATTTAGTATTTCAAATGAGCCGAGCTTTCGCCAAATTTTGGTTTCAATAGCGCGGCAAGACGGAAAATAGACGATTTGGAAGAAGAAAAAATTTGCGGGGATGAAAAGAATGGGAAAAGAGCATGTAATAACGTTGGAACGGCGAAAAGCGCAAATTAATACGAAAGATGTAAATTTGGCAAATTCACCGATTGCGCCGCTTCACCTGTATCTTGGCGCCTTTGTACTTGATACATCCAGGCACGGTTGTTAGGGTGGTAAATTCATACGCGGCAACCTCCGAGTAGACACCCGCTAGAGTACTCAGCAGAGTTGATTTGCCAACCGATGGAAACCCTGTGTATTGAAAAATAATGTTTTCAATATAATAAGCAAAGTTGACAAAAATAATATTACAAAGAGTTGAAACTGTTGCTGACCTACGAAGCCAATTCTAGCATCTCCCGTCTTGGCAACTTCGAAGCCAGCTTCACCGCCGCCGCCGCCACCTTTCGGAGTTATCAATTCTCGCCTGAGCTTGGCCAGTTTGGCTTTGAGCATAGCCAAATGCCCGGAAGTTGCCTTGTTTTTCTGAGTCCGACCCATCTGCCGAGAAAAATTACATTTTTAATGTGCCCCTAAAGATTTTCATATACGCTCGCAAAAGCCAGTTTTTTTCGATGGCTGCCCCTCGTCGCAATCGAGAACCGTTCGAAACCTTCGAGTGCTCGAACCACCGAGGGACAACCGACGGAGAACTATCTATTTTTTGCTGAAATCCATAATATTCGTGTCAACATCAACTCGTCGCCATAATATAGGTTACCTCGGACTCGATCGCCGCAATTTTCTCCAAAATCGTACTCATCTTGAAGCTATCCTACAAAATCTGCGTCCAAAGAAAAATATTTATTTCAACTAATCTTTCATCAAATCAGCCTTATTATTTTTACTCGACCGCCGGCATTATTATTTCAACGCTAATATAACGCGAAATCAACACGTGCACGCGTGCACATTCTACAAACACGACACACTACAGAACAGAGCGATGTCGTATGTCAAGCACCCCTGAAGTTATCGTTGGGCGACTACCGCTGCTGCTGCTAGTTTTAGTGGCGGTGAGCGGCAGCAGCAGCTGGTGAGAATATTTTTCTTTCTCAAGTTGGTGCTTCTCATTTTCATTCCTCCTCCGTCGTCGTCCGTCGTCGCGTCTTGCTCCGTGTATTATTCATCATCATACCATAATAGGACCATGGGAGCATGGGGCGGAGGTACCGTGGGTCCCACCAACAACCACCATTCCATTTCGCTATGATTCCACCGTCCGCCCCGTCGGCCCCCTTCCGCCCGTTCACCCCGACCACCCGCCGACGTGCGGTCTAGCTCGAAAGTAGTGGTATAATAATGTACTACTATTGCAGCACCGCCACTGCCGCCACACCAAGCGACGAGACAACGAGACGACGAGACGACGACACACACACACACACACACACACACAAGCATCAGTAGAAAGAGGAAGACCGGCGGTGGTAGTAGCTAGGAGAGGGAGAGTTTGAAAGAAGAAGAAGAAGAAGGAAAAAAAAACATTCCGCGCGTGCGTTCGTGTGCGCGATGAGTTTGACAGCGAAGCGAGCTTCGATCTGACATTTCGGAGAGTGTGCAACGCTGAGAGAGCTCGTGGAAAAATAAAAAGCTCTCTCGCACCGCCCGAATAATATAGTGAAAGTAACATAAAAAATACTTTTAAATGGAATAAACACGAGTTAACTTTGCATAGAAAATTATTATTTCTCTTATTTCATAAAGTTTGCACAAAAAAATCGATAATTTCCTGCTCGCAAACAATGGTAGTGAAATTTTGTAAGTAGACAGTTTTTAAAATTCGTTCAAAGTCGAATTGGCTTGGAAAATTGTGACGACAGAGAGACTAATATGGGAGAATGGTCGGACAAAACGGGGCTGTTCTGCTGCTGTTACTTGCAGGTACACAGTGTTGTGTTTTTCATTTTCTTCTTTTTCAACAACCGCCGTTTGTACATTGATGAATATTCGAGTTTTAACCTTGTCCAACTTCCGGAACGTGCCATCGCATGCTTTCGTCTAATTAAACCTCATTAGAGTATCAGTTAAAATCAGGGTTAATTTTACAATCGGCAATAATAGTTTAGTTTTTAATTGATGTAAAAATTCAATGGTAAAATGGAGGAAAATATGGTGAAGAAAAAATTGAGGTCTCGCTTCGATCGGAATTAACAAACGCGGGGGCGTTGAATAACACACACGGGATTCACGGGAAGTAGATCGCGTGCATATTGGCGAGTCGCTTCGCCACCTACATATGCACGTATACACGCTTATATATATATATATATGCCATGTCATACGCGAACAGGTACGGACGCATAGAATTGTCGAGTAAAAGATTCATTTATCGTCCAAGGACAAAGAATTTATCCGCATTCGCCGATCCTCTGAAACGCAAACGACCCGAATCGCGCGTCTGTACTCGGTACAAATAAAAATATACGGCGATGATATTGAATTAAGGCAGAGGTTTATGGTTTTTCGACTCTGGCGGTGCATCGAAGAAATACAAAATGACAAATGTATCCTCTGAATTTTCATCTTCGATCGCCACAACTCTATTTTATCACAATGTTTACACTCTCAAAAACTGCATTACTTTTATATCACAAATTTAGTGAGACGCGCGTTATTCTTTCAAAAGCGATTCTTCAATGTTGCATATTTTTATTTTTATCTTGTTACAATTTTTCTTTAACCGCAACCGGAAGTGTTTAATGGCGACATTTCAGTCCGAAGATCTGTGCATGAATTTTGTTGCGATGCGTCATATATTTTCCTTCGAGTACGCGTGTAGAGCGCATTATAAAGTTTTTTCCAATTTTATATTCAATATATATTACTAGCACGCGTGATTCCAAGTTCGCGTTGTTATTTCCACGTGCGACATTTACCATCGACTTTTGGATTGAATTTAACGCTCGCCAAACCCCGGCCCAAGACAGAGATCAAACGGGCTGATGCACGATATTTTTGTTTTTTTTTTTCAAGTTTCATTTTCAAGGTGTTTTCAAACGAACATCCACAATAAAAATAAACTAAACACGATGTTTCGGTCATGCTGGGAAATTTTTTTAACGTTTTTTTTTTTTAAATCTATTGCGTGTTGAAAATGCAATAATGCAGCGATTGTCGATTCGATTCGTTTTCAGATACGTTTCTTTCTGTAGATACTATCTTTTGACATACACGTATAGTTCCGGAAGTGGAACAATGTCCCGGAATTGATTCACAGATCGCTACTGCTTTGATGGAATAATACTGATGAAACTTATTTCAATGTTTCGCGATGTATTTCATCGCAATGATTTATTGTGAATTCGTTTGAAAAATGTGATAAACATTTAGCGAAAGAATATCAATTGAAAAATGTTGAAGTGTTTTTTTTTGAAATGGGTGTGTTTGACGGTTTGGTCGAAGGCTGGTGGAAAGCTCTGGCTCTCGTGCCACCGATTCACACCGTAGAGGTTGACATTGGACAAAACGTGACGGTTGCATGCGCCGACGAGGATTCCGTCGACGATGGCAACGTTTCCAACGTAATGTGGAAAAGGGACGGCCAATTAAATGCCAAAAGATCAAACGTCTTCTCAAATCGTGCTCTCGAACTGGTTAACGTCAGTCTCGACGATGCTGGCAGTTACTTTTGTATCGTCGACGATGACGCCGATACTATCAAAACGAGAATCAATATAGAGGTCAAAAGTGAGTTTACATCAATTTTATTTACATTTTTTTTCCTCCCCTTAGATTCGATAGAGTGCAATAGAATATTGAAAAAATTTTAGGTCCACCACCGGCTCTGCACAATGTTTGGGTCAAACCATCGACTATTTTGGCGAATATACTGTGGGAAGTTGAGGGTACAGGCGGATATCCGATAATAGATTTTACCGCCGAATATCGTTTGAAACCGATCGCGGATCAAGAGCCCGAAGAATGGAAACCAATTATTCCAACGCACATACCTCCCAATTCCGTACGTTCTTTTTCCATTCAAGCATTCTAAAAAATCTGTTAAGAATCGCGTATATTGAAAAAAAAAAAAAAAAAAAAAAAAATGGGTTAAATTTCACAGAGACAAATCGATGTTTATCACTTGGAGCCAAACACAACGTACGTGTTTCGGGTATGGGCGACCAACAGACTGGGCCGAGGTGAAATCGTCGAGGTCGAGGGTAGGACGCATTATACGATCGAAGAATTGGGTGAGTCTCGCTAGCTCGCTCGCTTCCATACCATTTTCTTCCCTTTTAAGCTCTGCGCCCTCTAAGATTAAACATTTATAATAAGAGAAAGCCGTGGGACAATGGAGAAGCTAGAATTTTCTTGCAGGCTTTGAATAAGTAAATAAAAATGTTTTCAGAATTAGCGAAACATCTACTGGCTGGATTCGAAAATTTTGATCGTCGTATATGGGTGGCAGCGGTAGGCATAGTTATGGGAACGCTAATGATCCTCGGTTTAGGTACATGCTACCTACTCTATCGCGAGTGCAAGGCACCCTGTAAGCATAAACATTATAATTTTTTATACCACTGTCTCTTTCTCTTTTCCGACATATCGACGCTTATCGCTTCTACTCTGTCTCTTTTTTCGATGCCCTTGGCTCGACGGACAGGCTTCGATCTACGATAAAAGAGCCACAAACTGTCGTACGTAAAGCTCGAAATATAGGAGAAAGAAAGAAAGAAAGAAAGAAAGAAAAAAAATCGCAACAACAACAAAATGCAACGAACGAACCCTCGTTTAAAGAATCCTCGTTTCCTTCGTTCATAGTTGCACGTAGTCTCACCCTTAACTAGAGCAACTTTGCCAGACTATATATATATACCGAATTGCCGTATTTAGACTTGTTTTTATATTTTTCATTGGAAGAGTTTTGATCGCGAAAATAGCCAAGAAGCGAGGGCATCGCCAGCCACTCTTTACTTATCTATGGCCCTGATCTCCAGCTTTCTTTCACCATTCTCTATATATCTCTGCATCAACATATATATGTGCACACGGATATAGACTTACTAATTCCAACTAATTCACTTGTATCGTCTTATGTCGCGCATCGGACAATTTCTTTAACTTTTCGGATCCGAACCTATCCATCTACATTATTGACCACCGTAACCTTGGCTCTTCACTCATTATCCTCGTATCGTATTCCGTGCGCATATATATATATATATATATACAAATATCGCAATTTCTAATAAAATGCCCATTTTCTCTCGAGCCAACTATTTTTATTCATTCGACTCTTCGTTCTATTAATCACACCGAATATATCTACTATTTTTTCCGGCTGCAAGCGCTTTCAACAGCAACATCAATTCAATTAACAATTCTCTTAGTAATCACGAGCCTTGCTCCTTGATCTATGCTCATTTTTTTTTTTCAACAATCACAAACTTTTCCAAAACTTATAATGCACTGGACTAGTGTCACGCTAATTAATACGAATCTAACTATTCTTAGTTCCTCAATTATCCTTGCCGACTTGTGCACTTAGATATTTTTATGTAAAAAGTGTATTAATATACGAGAACGGTTGAAAAGATAATGAAAATTAACAAACAACTGCATCGATTGAACGAAATCGAAGCGAGGAGATTGACTGGAGAATGAATTTAGCGAATACTTGTGCGAAAAACAGAGCGAATGGTTCAACAGCATGTATTTTGGCATGTTGGTGGACGATTCGTGTCTCGAATAAGAACAAAAAGAGACCGAGTCAATCTCCTCGAAGCGGATACGTAACGAAAATATCTGAATAAAATGGAAATAAAATAAATAAAAAAGTTATAATTGTGGAATGAATTGCGGATAGTGAGTGCATCAAGGTTTGATACTAGAGACGATTGAGCGTTAATTAGAAGCAATAAAAATGGTTCTGCGGTATAGAAAATGAGCAACGAAATAGAGATTAGAACATAGAAAAGTTGAAAAAAAAAAGAAAAAAAAAGAGAATGTGAATAAAAGAGGCGGGAGGGAGAGGGAGGAGAGAGGTCGGTGAAGGGAGAGGGTAGAAGCTGCAGATGGTAGCGTGGCCCGGACCAATGAAAATTAATCTCCGCTCCAAAATTTTGCAGCGCAGCTGGAGGAGCAGGAAGTGATTGAGCTCGTGCCGAATATTATACTCAATCCTGGATTTTTCGACGAGAGAACGGAGCGCGTACCTCAGGACGAGAATTTCAATAATCAAACGACGACGAGATTGAACAATAACACGGTCGTACAACCGCGACGACTCTAGCTCGATATTTCATTTTTTTCACTTTTTATGACGTATTGAACGAACGAAAAAACCAACAATTTTTATTAATCGAGGGAAAGATTTTTTATAGCGCGAGAACTTGTTATTGAGCAAAAGAAACGCGTTTTTGGCCCCTCAATTCCCTTGGAAAAAAAAGGAAAAAAAACAACCTACATGTAAACGCAAATACGATACAAAGCAAAGTGTTCAAAGATTAGAAGAAAACAAAAGTTGTAGCTTGAAGAAACAAGACTCGAGAGTAGATGAAAAAGCACACATTGGAGATTCAATCGCCTATTGAAGGCTCAAAGAAAGTAGATTTTCGTATGTTTTATTTTGTTTTTCCTCTTGCAGCCATTCGGGCTGCGGAGAAACAGCTTTTTCTCTTGACATTATTATTTTATTAACACTCCAAGACTGCAATTTTATACGGACGCTTTCTCGAATTGGTTGTAATGTTTTTTTTCCACTATCGTGTTATTTGTTGTATTCGAGATACGCGTCGATAAATCAATGTCGAGCTTGAGAGAAGCATTTTTTCATCCTCTCGGACAAAGCTTTTGAATTTTTTACATTCTGTTGTTGAAATGGCGTTGAAGTAACGTTCATTGACGTTTTACTGCCCCGAGAGCACGAGTCGTCTCGGAATCAACGAATAGGCGCGAACGAGAAATACATTTTTTCTCTTTTTTCTACGTAAAAGAAAAATATGAACAAAATAGACTCGCCGAGTATGGTCGTTGTAATCGTTGTCGCTGTTTGACGTGACTTTTTTATACGGAAAAACGTGGTTTTATCGTTGATGAATTATAAAAGAAAAGAGGAAACGATGTGAAATTCTCGAACCTGAAATGCGCTTTTTATAATTATAATCGGATCCATGCAAGAGGAGCGAGTATATTGTTGGAGTCGATTGAACAACAAAAACCAAATAATTATTACAAATAATAGTAATGTTAACGCTTTTGCACAACCTTCGAACGAACATTAATATTATCGATCGCAAATGCCCTAATATCTTATGCTCATCCAACACCCCCCGTGAAGGACGAATCAAAAAATCAATTTCGTATTGACGCGAGAATGTTTGGAAAAGCGAAGAGAGAGAGAGAGAATACATGCGAATTTTTACTTATTCGCTTTTCGCACAATAATCGAAGGGCACTTCTGAATGATCGCATATCAGAACGAGCTCCGATTGTTTTGACAAAAAAACAATCGTAATAATTGTATTGGGTGCGAGTATTTTGATCGATATGAGAATACGAGAGAAAAAAAAAGAAATTCGTTTTGAATGAATGCTCGGATGAAAAGTGCAACGTTTGAAAAAAATGATATGGAAAACTTTAAATCCAACATTCGGAGTGAAGAATTCTGTTTTCTACTCGTATTATCGTTGATGTGAAAAATGCAAGAAAAAAAATGCAAAAAAAAAAAACATTCATAAAACGACAGTAAAATTCGTAATTACGTTGAGAGCAAAAAGAAGGGCGTAACGCGTTAATGAAAAAATAATGAAAATTATGTTGAAATGGACGGTTTGATGCACGCAGGTTGTAAAAATAAAATTGGTTGTGCGTTGTGTGCGTTGTTACGTAGAAGCTATGAAAAACAAACAACAATGAAAAGTCGATTAATTTAGCCGTTTGGGAAATCTTGTACCGCGTAAAAGGATTGAAAAACGGTATTTGAAAGTCGATAAAAGCTTCGTACTGTGCACTCTGTGTTGTGAATGGTATTACTGTAATATTAATAATAATAACAATAATATAATAATGAGGATAAAGGTACGTAAAGAGGCTCGCTATCAGTGAAGAAAGAGATAAATAATATTAAAAAGGAGAAGGAGAAAGGGGAAAAAAAGAACAACATGATGATAATAATATGGAAAACATAAAAGTACATATATTTATATAGCCGAGGCATCGTAATATTTTAACTCATAAGCAAAGACAATTTTTTATAATATTATAAATGGGCTGGGAAGAGACGTTGATTAACGAAAACGTCACAATATTTATCTAATTAACTGTATCGCCGCGTGAACGAAGAAAAATCGCAAGCGCGTTATATTCACAGTCATCTATATCGATCATCCTACGATTAAGATTTAAGCTTTTGAAAATGGAAAAACTGGAAAAAAAATCACAAACAAACAACAAAACACAAAAAGTGTATCATTCGACAGCGATTTATCAATCGATTGCGTTCTGTCGAGACATCGTCGTTATTATTTTTCTATCCTCTCGCTTTTCTATTATTATTTCAAAACATCAAGTTCTTGCTGATATTTTTTTCTCTCTCGTTTGTTGTATTTTTGTTTTTTTTTGGTCTCCGAGGCGCGAGGAATAGCACGCGCGCGGATACACTCCCGAACGTAACGAAAGTTTCAAGAATAAATAGAAAAAATCCACTGTGTATAGTTTCGAGAGATAAAGAGCTTGTACACACACACGTAGATCAAATTATTCTTGTAAACCATGTGGATGGATGTTATATTTATAAAAAACAACAAAGTAAGAAGAAGCTTTCGATGCCGAATAGATAATTCGTTGCGGAAAAAAACATATATAGTTGACTCATTCCTGCCGTAAAGCTTCCACATTATCGCGCCAAAAAAAATCAATGAATGACAGTACGTAGAATTTTTTGTTCTCAACACCGTACAGCTTTTGCTCCCCCCTAGTATTTTTTAGCCTTACTTCATAAAGAAAAAGTCAGAGGAAAACTCTGACGGACAAAGTTACCATATGCTTACCGCCGGAAAAATAATCTTAACGTAGTCGAGTACAATAATTTTAGCTGCTTCCGCGTAGATCGAACAACATGTGCGTGTTCAAACACATTACGATTTCTTCGTACCTCGATGTCGATTAATCGCCCAAATTATAGAGTATTTTCGATACGAGTAAAAAAAAACGACCAACACTTGTTTCGTTTCGCAACTTTATTCCGTTCAAGAAATAGGCGGAATACTCAAAAAAATAGCATCAATTTTGTGTAAACGGTATTTCGATTATTAATCCGCCGTACAAATAATTGAGGTCGAGTTAGGTTGTGATTTGATTTTTACCAACTCTGGCCAAAGCATTCCGCGTTTATATTCGTAACGAGAGAATCTCATTTTTTTTCTGTTTTTCTTACTGCTATTTTACTTGTTGCCTCGTTTTATGTTATTATTATTGTATTGTTGAAGTTGTTATAATTATTGATATTATCGATGGTAGACTCAGCGACGTAAGATTCGATGTAGACGAATTGAAAAAAAAAAAAAGAAAAACACGCACGCTTATCAATCGTAATTGTACTATTCTACTGTACAACTATATTTATTACAATTTCATTGAAAACAAAAAAAAATAACGTATGAATTACCGAGGATATTAATTGCCTTAGAGAATAAATATAAACTATACATACTATATTTTATTTACAGAGTATTTGAATAGAGACAGAGAAAAAAAAAAACGAGAAAACGAGGAAAAAGAAGAAATTATTTATGACATTCAAGTTTTTCTTTCTTATTGCAATATTGCATTGAACTCTGACAATTCGAGAGGACCATTGAAGCGAGATCGCGGGTGTCATTGAGTGAAATTCTTATACAGAGTTGTACCTCATACGTGAAAACCAAACAATGAAGGAACCGAGGACAAAACGATAAGTAAAAAAGGTATACAGAACGAGCAAATAAATAATAGTCTCTTCATAATCGAAATAAAGTGCGTCACATATAATACACACATCTCGTCGTCAAGTACAAAACAATAATGAAGATACAAAATAAAATAAAAAAAATAAAAAAGAAGCAAGAAGGGCGGATTGAAGCACGGATCGGATGAAAATACCAAAAAAATATCGAGTCTTCTTTAATATCATGAAAAATCGCAGAAAGAGTATCGCTGAATAATATTCTCGTTGCTTGTACTAGTCATTGCGCAAAATCATCAGAAAAGTAAAATAACGATTATCAAATAATAGAAGAAATAAGAAAATTACGTCATAGGCACATATCAGAATAAAATTTGAGAATGATTGAAGAGATAAAACTCATTGACAACCTGCAGAACGCGCGCAATTTATCGGCTGCAAATTGGAAAAACAAAAATATACATATATAATATGTGTGTGTGTTTGAAAATTACATCGCATTCGAATGTAACGAAATTTTTCAACGGCCACGTTATTATCCACATTGTAATAATGAGTTTAAATGTGATCAAATTGCAACATTATTAAGCCCGATTTTAATGATGTAACACACGAAAAAAAGCCTCGTTTTTGAGTAAACCGTTTTGAGTGGAGTATCCCTCAGTTTGAGGAAAAATTTCGATGACGATATATGGTACAATTTTTCGTCTCTGATACTCTAGCTTCGACAAGGTACGGCTGAGACAGTATTCGGATAATTACGCGCAAATCTCGGGTTGTGAAATAGTAGTTTTACGTGAATTCGTAAAACTAGACTATAGGACATATTTCGAATTGAATTTTCATGTATCATGTGCATAAGCAAAAAGCATTTTTCTTTCAATCGCGACGTAAAATTCTCGCTGTAATTGCAATTACTCGACATTTGTTTTAAAAGCATTGAGAAATCGTCGAAATTTCTTTATTTTCGTGAGAATGAAGAAATTATTGGTGAAAATGAAATATAAATGTGAGTGTGATTATTTTGTAAGGCCAACTACCGCCGTTTTCATCACCGTATTCATAAAATACCATTGTAATAACAACAATGCGAGTGCATTTTAAATGATGTACATATATATAAACACACATAAAAATGTATAATATGTGTTAAATTACGTCTGATATAAACTCGTAGCTTTTTCCATAGACGAAAGAAGATCGCACCGAGTCCTCGTATCCACCGCATCATAGCGATCTTTCTTATTTTCATTGTGATTTATTCACCAACCGAACCTAATGTTGTATACACTTGTAAAATCGCATCGCCACAATCACCAGTAAAACATAACAAACAACATAAGTGATTTATTGTCAACTGCGAGAGAGGGAGAGAGAGAGAAAGAAAATATTTGGTGCATTTCCCATAACATTATAAGCTTCGAAAGCTTTCTCATTCGTGCTGGTTCCAACTCTGATAATAGAAACGTAAAGGAAATCGTTGATCTCTGAAAAAGAGGTTGATACGAGTGGTTTTGGGCTTTCTCAATGAAAATACATCGTACGCATGATGTTTGTTGTAAAATAATGAGAATCTTACGAAACTCGTTTTATTCAATAATAATTATTTAAAAAATACGTTAAAAAACGAAGGTTTCAACTATTTTCCAGAACGATTTGTGAAACGTTGGAGCACAAAGTTCTCATTTGGTCGTGAGGTGTAAATTCAGCGGCGAGCAAAGCATTGGCCAATGCGACGGTCTCGTTTACACTTTTGGCTCTTATCCAGACTTTGCCGTTCATTCCAATGGCCAGTTCGTAAGCTTGCTCCTTAGCAAATTCGCTAAGGAACGGATTATCGGGATTGCGTATTTTTCTGACGAGGCTCAAGGAACAAGATAGCAACATACCGCCCGGATCCAAAACACCCAATTTTCCTTTTTTCCCATGACCGTCCACGCACACCAATTCCGGTTCCGTGTCTTTGCTGGCAACCAAGAGTTTTGCAAAAACTGCGTCGCCTATTTGTACGTCCGGCCGATTTTTCTTGCTCGTTCCCTCAAAAGCAAGATAGGAGAGGGAAGCCAGATCGCTCGAGCCAATGTCTACTTTGTAAATATCACCGGCTTTTTGTACAACCACTCCGACAACATCTTCTCCACGAGTCGGAATATATCTGAGAATCGATAGAACGAAATAAATTAATACAACATGAAAATACCATAAACGTAACTTTAAATGAAATCGCTAAACAATACGACGTATCGATGAAAATACTATTCCTCAATATATTGCAAGAATTACAATATGAAGCGAGCATGGTAAAATGTTTGCATTCCATTCGCTAACCTTCTTTGATAACTGTCGACATAATAAATCGAAGGCTTGAGATGTTTCAAAACACCAGATTTATAGGCAAATATTGTTTCTCCTTCTCTCCGAAGTCCCGGTCCAAGAACAATTTTCTCTTTCGTTTTGCCAAGTGATTCGAGTTTCAAAATGTCCCCTGGCATTACCACATCGTCAACGTTTACTTCCATTTTTGACATAAAATTTTTTATTATTTTTTTCTACTATCCAGAGCCGATTGCAGTTCTCATAAATGCATACACAATATGACAAAACAAATATACCGATAAATCGTTCACAGTGTTCACACGTGTTGTCGGATCAGCTGTGCGACGAAGGCTCACTCTGTTACCGGCGGGCGAATATAAAATTGCGGAGAAGCCATTTTTACTATAACCAAATCTGTGGTAATTGTATACCATGAATTATTATTCCTAGTGCAGTAAAAAAAACCGTAAAATATGGACCAAAAGTTTAATTATTCGCTCATTTTTCAGGAGCTTGTTATCGACTCGTTGGCGAAGGAAGCGTACAAATATACAGCGCAAAGTAATAAGAAAACTGTTCAAAAAAAAGATGTAGAAAGCTCAATCGACAACATCGATGCTCTCGTTCTTCTCAAAGGAATGTTGGATTCTATGTAATAATTTGTTTTTTCATACTGTAGACTCTGAGAAATATAGACTTTTTTTATTTTTTAAATTTTCTTATAAAATACCATTGACACTTGAAAGAAAAAAAAATAATTTTCGGCGAGAAGTTTTCTATTCTTGAGTTTTCTTTCGAGCTGAATTTCCAACGGTGAAATTTACTCCAGTCGAAGATTTCAGTTCGCTCTGTGATCATGTTTGTTGAGCGTACGCCGCGCAATGAGAATAAAGTGAGTGACTAAAAAATGAAAAGGACGAGGGCATAGATACAAAAAAAACTCAATATTTTCATTCTTCTGCAGAATTAAAATTCGCTTGTTTTTTCTCCTTCTTTTAATTGCTTTTAAATGAGAGCTTCTCCGAGAGAGTTAAACATTATTTTTCGTTGAGACTACGATATTTGTATATCGTAAGCAGTATCTTATAATACGGGCAATGTCGTGCAAAACACTTGTTGAAAAAACAAAACACAAGAAATGGATTTTCTAAATGCGTTTTCCTGCTCTCTCTCCCTCCCTCCCTCTCTCTCGCTCGATCCTCGATTTTCCACGGTTGCGCGAGTCTCTCGTTCCATTATTCTCCCCCTTCGCCACCCCCTTTATACGGCGAGTTCCTGGCTCGAAGCGCCGGCGCTATGCTCCTCAACTTCCGAGTCAATATCGAGGTGGCCGCCCACCCTTTTTTTTCGTTTATTTTTCGTTTTCTTCGACTACATGCCGTTCGCGCGCCTTTATGTACACGTTTTATCTAGATTATCGAGCCTCCTGCTCACTCTTCCTGCCCCACGAATTTCATAATCCCGAGCATCGACTCTTCAAACCACACATTATGTTTGTCCTTCGATTTTCAAAATTTGCATCGATTTTGCATTTAACACGACTACCCCCGAGCTTCGATATTCCACTTGCTTTTAAAAATGGCCTCTTTTCATTTGTTCTCAGGGTTTGATTTTTGTGGAGCAATATCGGCAACTTAATCCTGGATCAGACTGTCGCAACTTTCAATCGATTTTCCTCAAAGACTCGACGAAAAAAATCGCTCAAAAACTTGGCAATATCGAAATGTAGGCGACCAAAGAGTAAATATATGAAAAGTAGAGGGATCCAAAGCTTAATACTCACTTGATCCTGTCGAATTCATCTATCGGTACAGGGGGGTTTCGAGTCGCTACCCATCAGCATCGAACGATACGCTTCGACTTTTTTCTTCACCTCTTCTGCTGTAAATCTGTTGATTATCGAAAATATTTAATCTCATCATACAATAAAATGTATATAAATTAACAATAATTCTCATAGAATTTGATAAATGTTACTGAATCCAGTAGGCTATGTCCGTATCAATAATACGCGCCTCTGAGTTTCTGGAGACCGCGAGGCCTCGGTACATCGCTCATGCTTATTCGCCGATTTGACACAATTATTCGAAATTTAATTGGTTCGGACAAACGAATGGCAAATGGAACAACATTTGAATATGTTTAGCACTTTTGTCATTATTTGCGATTGGAATTGAAAAAAGATCAAGCCTTTACATATTTACCCTTGCTCCTCCAAAATATCTGCGTGTTCGGTGCACTTGACCTCGATTTTGCGCTTCCTGACATGATCCAAAATTTCCTTATTCGGCTGTTTGTTCAGTTGATCGAGTTTAGCATCGTCGCTCTTGTAATTAAATTTGTCTTTGGTTTTTCTGACAATGGCCCAATTGCGCTGTACATGGCCATTTGTACCCGAACCTCTAGGTGTTTGGAGTCCGATGCCATTGTACATTTTAAGCTGCGTAGCAGTTTGCAAAGAAACAAAAATATAAAAGATTGAAAATTTGGATAATAATCGAAAAGAAACAATAGAGACAACACCGAAAATGCGGCGTTGTTAAATTTGGTAGAAAAAATTCAGCGTTAAAGCCACTGTTGGTTTGGATTGGCAGTAGAAACCCTTTTAAGGTTAGAATTACATTCTAAACGAATTATGCTAAGCACTGCGTATAAAAACGCGGGGTCGATAACGAGATGCAATGCGATCGTTGATTGAACGTCTATTTATTAGCTATTATCAAAACAGGCGAAACAATTGTAACGTTTTCCTACCTTCGTAGGCGCGTCGACGTTGAAGAATAGGTCAATGGCGGAAAATCTCGTTCACCGAAACTACCGGAACAATACCGCGCGAACGTCCGACACACACAGAGCTGACCGGCGAAGCGGTGCACTGCAGAGAACCAACCTACCAATGGAAGGGAAGATGGAAGGAAGTATCGCTTCCGATTGGTCAGGTTGGGCCTCACTAGAGAACCTTGATGATTCCGGTGTGATCAGCCAATCCAGACAAACAAAACCATCGAAAATATCGCAATCGCTACTGTGTCGCCAGTGTCGCTCTGTGTCGTTGTCGCGAAGCTCCTGCTGCTCAGACTTCGATCTGAGATTTTATTTAAAAAAAAAAAAAAAAATTTGGGAAATTCGAAAATTACGATACGATAATTTTCCCCCTAACATTTACAAATTACCCAAACATTTTACAATTGATTTTCCCATAAAATTATAAGCTTCGAAAGCTTTCTCATTCGTGCTGGTTCCAACTCTGATAATAGAAACGTAAGGGAAATCGTTGATCTCTCAAAGAGAGGTTGACACGAGTGGTTTTGGGGTTTCTCAATGAAAATACATCGTACGCATGATGTTTGTTGTAAAATAATGAGAATCTTACGAAACTCGTTTTATTCAATAATAATTATTTAAAAAATACGTTAAAAAACGAAGGTTTCAACTATTTTCCAGAACAATTTGTGAAACGTTGGAGCACAAAGTTCTCATTTGGTCGTGAGGCGTAAACTCAGCGGCGAGCAAAGCATTGGCCAATGCGACGGTCTCGTTTACACTTTTGGCTCTTATCCAGACTTTGCCGTTCATTCCAATGGCCAGTTCGTAAGCTTGCTCCTTAGCGAATTCGCTAAGGAATGGATTATCTGGATTGCGTATTTTTCTGACGAGGCTCAAGGAACAAGATAGCAACATACCGCCCGGATCCAAAACACCCAATTTTCCTTTTTTCCCATGACCGTCCACGCACACCAATTCCGGTTCCGTGTCTTTGCTGGCAACCAAGAGTTTTGCAAAAACTGCGTCGCCTATTTGTACGTCCGGCCGATTTTTCTTGCTCGTTCCCTCAAAAGCAAGATAGGAGAGGGAAGCCAGATCGCTCGAGCCAATGTCTACTTTGTAAATATCACCGGCTTTTTGTACAACCACTCCGACAACATCTTCTCCACGAGTCGGAATATATCTGAGAATCGATAGAACGAATTAAATTAATACAACAAGAAAATACCATAAACGTAACTTCAAATGAAATCGTATTGATGAAAATACTATTTCTCAATATATTGCAAGAATTACAATATGAAGCGAGCATGGTAAAATGTTTGCATTCCATTTGCTAACCTTCTTTGATAACTGTCGACATAATAAATCGAAGGCTTGCGATGTTTCAAAACACCAGATTTATAGGCAAATATTGTTTCTCCTTCTCTCCGAAGTCCCGGTCCAAGAACAATTTTCTCTTTCGTTTTGCCAAGCGATTCGAGTTTCAAAATGTCCCCTGGCATTACCACATCGTCAACGTTTACTTCCATTTTTGACATAAAATTTTTTATTATTTTTTCTACTAATGCATACACAATATGACAAATATACCGATAAATCGTTCACACGTGTTGTCAGATCAGCTGTGCGACCACTCTGTACCGGCGAATATGAAATTTATTCTATGAGAAAATGGTTCTCGTAACGTCCGCAATATTGTGGAAATGGCGCGCACCCTCAAACAGATATTCGATTCGTGATTCGTGGATTCTCCACCGTTGTACCCTCTGCTGCTGTGGCCCGTGGTCGCTGTGATTCTACTACTCCCTTCCTCTGACTCCTCTACTTTTCTCCGGTGCCACCGGTCCGGTGAATTTCAAGTATCCCCCCGCACCCGTACCCGCCCGCTACACCTATACCGAGGATCGCCAAACGGCCCAAACTTGATTTCGTCAATATTCGAATATATACATATAACATGTTCATATATATATAAATCGCAAAGAGATCGCATCAAATTCGCGCGGTGTTGTTCCGGTAGTTTCGGTGAACGAGATTTTCCGCCGTTGACCGATTCTTCAACGTCGACGCGCCTACGAAGGTAGGAAAACGTTACAATTGTTTCGCCTGTTTTAATAATAGTTAATAAATAGACGTTTTATCAACGATCGCATTGCATCTCGTTATCGACCTCGCGTTTTTATACGCAGTGCTTAGCATAATCCGTTTAGAATGTAATTCTAACCTTAAAAGGGTTTCTACTGCCAATCCAAACCAACAGTGGCTTGAACGCTGAATTTTTTCTACCAAATTTGACAACGCCGCATTTTCGGTGTTGTCTCTATTGTTTCTTTTCGATTATTATCCAAATTTTCAATCTTTTATATTTTTGTTTCTTTGCAAACTGCTACGCAGCTTAAAATGTACAATGGCATCGGACTCCAAACACCTAGAGGTTCGGGTACAAATGGCCATGTACAGCGCAATTGGGCCATTGTCAGAAAAACCAAGGACAAAGTTAATTACAAGAGCGACGATGCTAAACTCGATCAACTGAACAAACAGCCGAATAAGGAAATTTTGGATCATGTCAGGAAGCGCAAAATTGAGGTCAAGTGCACCGAACATGCAGATATTTTGGAGGAGCAAGGGTAAATATGAAAGGCTTGATCTTTTTTCAATTCCAATCGCAAATAATGACAAAAGTGCTAAACATATTCCAATGTTGTTCCATTTGCCATTCGTTTGTCCGAACCAATTGAATTTCACAAATTAATTATATCGACCTAACCTCGAACGACGAAGCTCAAATGGCTTTTTCTCAAATTTCAATGGTTTCAATATAATTGTGTCAAATCGGCGGATAAGCATGAGCGCTGTATCGAGGCCTCGCGGTCTCCAGAAACTCAGAGGAGCGTATTATTGATACGGACATAGCCTACTGGATTTAGTAACATTTATCAAATTCTATGAGAATTATTGTTAATTTATATACATTGATTGTATAATGAGATTAAATATTTTCGATAATCAACAGATTCACAGCAGAAGAGGTGAAGAAAAAAGTCGAAGCGTATCGTTCGATGCTGATGGGTAGCGACTCGAAACCCCCTGTACCGATAGATGAATTCGGCAGGATCAAGTGAGTATCAAGCTTTGATCCCTCTACTTTTCATATATTTACCCTTTGGTCGCCTACATTTCGATATTGCCAAGTTTTTGAGCGATTTTTTTCGTCGAGTCTTTGACGAAAATCGATTGAAAGTTGCGACAGTCTGATCCAGGATTAAGTCGCCGATATTGCTCCACAAAAATCAAACCCTGGGAACAAATGAAAAGAGGCCATTTTTAAAAGCAAGTAGAATATCGAAGCTCGGGGGTAGTCGTGTTAAATGCAAAATCGATGCAAATTTTGAAAATCGACGGACAAACATAATGTGTGGTTTGAAGAGTCGATGCTCGAGATTATGAAATTCGTGGGGCAGGAAGAGTGAGCAGGAGGCTCGATAATCTAGATAAAACGTGTACATAAAGGCGCGCGAACGGCATGTAGTCGAAGAAAACGAAAAATAAACGAAAAAAAAGGGTGGGCGGCCACCTCGATATTGACTCGGAAGTTGAGGAGCATAGCGCCGGCGCTTCGAGCCAGGAACTTGCCGTATAAAGGGGGTGGCAAAGGGGGAGAATAATGGAACGAGAGACTCGCGCAACCGTGGAAAATCGAGGATCGAGCGAGAGAGAGAGAGAGAGAGAGAGAAAAAGAGGGAGGGAGAGCAGGAAAACGCAAGGGGATGCTGTGCGATGTCGAGAAGAGTTTTGGTCGCATCGCTATTTCACGTTTAGTACGGTAACGTTAAGGCGTCGTCGCGTACGTCTCGCGTACCCAATCCATTTGCGAAAAAAAAAAGCCAAGATAAAAAATCGCAATGACGGGTGCGTCGCGTGTTGTTAACGAGAGAAGGAAAAAGCGTTTAAATTTCAAGAGAAACCGAATTACAAATAAGTAAAGAAAATGAAAAACCGAAAGATGGATGGAATACAAAAGTATTGATAGATGAATAAAGTAAATAAAAGTTTTGGAGAAATAAAGGAAATGCTAAAAATGTAGTAACTAAGTATATCTATAAAATCACAAAAGTCTTCCAACTTTTTAGCTCGTAAACATAAAATATATAAACATACAACTATTAATGATAAATAAAAATTTTAATATTGCAACATAAATATTTATATCCTCGTAATAATTTTTCGGCAAGATTCATTTTGCAAGATACGGTTCGTCACGATTTAACGCGCTGACACAATAAACGTGCAACGTCCATTAGTGGATTCCGTGTCCTTGTGTCGACAGTTCCTGAACGAGGAGAATCCTCGAGGTGAGAAAGCAACGTGTGTTTATACTACTCGACTCTGCACCTCCGTTTTACGCTCCAAAACGTTGACGGACACACACGAATCCAAGTCTATTTCGAGGCATTTCGATCGTTATCATCGAAACTGCACGCTCGTCGCTAAACAATTATTCATTTACAAAAAAGATGCCAAAAATTAAACAAAACGATGGTGCTTTTTTTTCACATCACGACGATTCAAGAACGAATTTGAATTTTGGCTTCTATTAAATTTGACAAATCCATGTGTCTCCTCGGAGCGGAAATTGCCTATTTCCACCCGTATTCCAATAATAATTAATAATAATTAATAATAATAATAATAATGAAATAATGTTGCTGGACATCGTGCCTAGTCGAACTAGCGTGCCTAATCCAACGTCTTCCTGAAATTTGTATGTATTTAAAACAGCCATTATTTAAATACTAATAATAATAATAATAATAATAATACTTGCGGTCAATTTTCAAAGTAAAGAGTAAAAATAGAGAAAAAGATATAATAAAAAGGGCACAGAATACGAGCATAAAAGTGAGGACGGAAAAGCGAGGATAAATACGGAAATCATCAAGCCGATTATCTCTTGAAAACGACCCACCGATTAAATCCTGGCAACAGAAGTGTCATTTTTGCACAAAAGAAAGAGGAACAAAGGAGAAAAGATTGACGGAAGTTTCCGAGTGTGATGTCACCATAGAGTAAAAAGGTACAATTATTCTTACAACGAGGGAGGAAACCGTCGATCGGAAATACTTGGAGGTCTTGTATTTTACAATCAACACTTTCTTTCTCTTGTTACGGATAGCCCGGAAATTCGCGAAACGGGAACAAGAAAAAGTTATAGAAGAACAAACAATACAAATGAGAAAGCGTCGATTAATTAATTTATGAAAATGAGGAAAGTTTTCTTGTGACGAATGACGATGTCTACGTCTTTGGCGCCGAAACCGGCGCGTGGTCGCGGCCCACCCGACGGTCGCGCTTTTTTCGAGCGTCTCTGGCGAGGAAATTTTCTTCTCGATCGCCAGAGAGTTTTTAAGCGTCCGCGAAAGCGCAAATTGCAATCTTCCGGTAGCAAAAAGATCTCGCAAGCTGCGATTAAGCAACAGCATTGTTGTTGCTGTCAACGCATACAATTTCATTTGCTCGCGGGACGACGAAACAACGTGAGATCGGTTGTAAGGTGAATTTATTATTAATTATTTCCTCTTTTATTAAGAATTTATATCGTCATTGTGAAATCATTTCCTTCGCCCCGAGCGATGAAAATCTAACGGTCACATTTTACTTCGTGTATCAACATTTTTTACATACGATTGAGAACACAAAAAAATAAAAAAATTGTAAGTCTTCGTGTACCCCAGTGAATATTGCTTGTCTCTTTTTTTCCTTTTATCTCACTGCTCTCTCTCCCTTTTTCTCCCTCTCGTGTATGCGTATGTGTGTGCATGTGGGAGAAAGGGATGTTGGAAAAGAGAACAGCTGGGATCGTATTGATCGGGAACGAGCAGTGGGCGGGTTTAACTCGTAGGGGAGAATTCTATATCCGTCTCTGTTTAACTAACGTTTTCGCTCACTCGGCGCTTCTCGTGAATCCAAGGGGGTTGACTCCCTTGCTTTGTAACACACCCAGTGTGCGTTATGTCACCTTCGCGGTATTGTTCAATCGTGTTTTCTCGCAACTTTTCGAGCGAAACAATTCCAAAAATTTTTGAGTTACTTGTGCATTTATTTCATTAGTACTGCGTACAAGAAGCAGAATAAGTGAGTGAATAGTTTCGCGAATCGTAAAGTGCGATTACGATCATTTTGAAGAAATATTCGCAGTCAAAGAATGACCGTTAAAATTACTAAGTACGTAGAATTTTATAATCTTTTCAAACGACCCATAAACAGTCATGAACCCTCGAACGATCGAACACTCGTACGTCGAAAGATTCTCTTGTGGTGCATGACCCAGAATTTTCCCTCGTTGTAATCTCCAAATATTATACACTAATTCGGACATGAGAGAAGAGTTGAGAAAAGTTGATGGAACAAAAGTGTTGTGTAAAAGTAGTAGCGATAACAAAAAAACGAAGTTACTTGACGCAAGTAATGTGGAATTTTTGTTTTTTTTTTTTCTTATAGCGTACGCGAGACACATCAGGTTGCGGAGGCACAGCAGGAGAAGAACGCAAAATTGCGAGAGGCTTTTGGAATATCGGAATTCTTCGTTGAGGGTAGCAGTCTGGACCCGGAGAGGCACGCTCGCGAGGCCGAGGCACGTGCCGCTGCGAGCAAAGTTTACGAACTTGTACGAACACCGAGTCCCGTGGCATTGGCGCATACAACGGGAGGACAAAACGTAGAAGCCGCCGTGATCAGCTCGCCCGAGAAAAAACTAAAGAGGAAACGGTCGGGAAGCAGCACGAAGAAGAAAAAGAAAGAAAAGAAACACAAGAGAGACAGGTATGAATTGAGCGCGATGGCAAAGTCCAAGGAAACTCGATGAGCTCTTGTTCCGTGAGTTTAATAAATCATCTATTGGTCGTTGTGCGAATAATGGTAAATGAATAATTTGAGACTAAAGAAGAAAAATAATCACTTATAATGGTAAAAAACCGAGGACAGAACTGATCGAAGCTCCGAGACACGAGAGCCAGAAACAAGACGCCTCACAAATGAGACAAAGATAAATCTTTCATACATTCCCTGTTTCCCCGTAGATCGCCCATAATGCCGCTAATTATATTTTATATTTATACCCATTTTCCCCTCTTTATATCACTTGATTGATAACTCATTTTCGCCAACTTCATGATACGCTTTTACGACACACGTTTCGATTATACATGATGTATAAATTTCTCATAGAATGTACACAATACGGATACTAATGCTTCTACTATAACATTATTACTGTTAACAGTGCGATTACCATTGCGAGACTCGTATTATTTCTTTCAAAAGTTTTTTTCTTTTCTTCTTCGTTTTGTTTTTTTGCTTTTTTTCTCTTTCTTTCTTTCTTTCTTTCTTTCGTTTATAATAACTCAATGTCCTGAATGTCAGTGAATGACGCTCATGAAACTAAAACTTCGTCCACTATTCTCTCATATCCCGTACACCTTTCTCTGTTTCAAACAGAACTGAGGAGGACTGAGTGCCTACCTGAGAGGTAGGCACAGTAGGTAAGTCTCGCGTCGTATCGCGATTTATTTTAAAACAAGTATTAAAAATAAAAATAAAAACGAAACAATGAGTCGAGAATGAAATAAACTTTCGCGGTTACGATTGATTTGTTGAAAATAATAAATTAAACAGAATAACGAAATAAAAAATAATGAATTTAAACGTTTGGTCAATCGTCGGTAGGCTGAATTTAGATAAAAGTGACAACGGCGAAATTGGGTCGAGCAACAATGATATAGTTGAGAATTATTTTCCCTACGATTCACTCTTATGTTAAGCATTAATGTCAAATTCAAGAAGAACTCCAACTCCAATGTATAATGTATATGTATGTTCTCGTGTGCTGGTATATTTGACCTAATTTTGTCGCAATGAAGACGTCAATATTAATGTCGGGTCATCGTTCAAACAGATAGAGAATTCGGCGCGCTTAACTCCTAGACAGAGCTCGAATTATACCTCGATTTAAAAAATCTTAATTTTCATCCCGGTTAAAGGCATTAGAGAAACGAAAAAAATTCACGCAATTCTTATCTTTGTTATTATCATCGATGAAAGCTTGTTGTTAATGTCATATCTCTATTTTTTTCCGACAAGTCCGTCCCTATCGATGGTTATCAAGGTAATGCTTATCCCATATTATATCGTAATAATCTCCTCATTATACAATAAATCTATGCTACTCTATTATACTATCGTATTATGGGTACATACATTTGAAAATGCATTTTAATTCATCATCAATATATGTACTTGTGTTTCTTCGTTTTTCTTTCATTTTATTTTTCTTACTGTTTTTTCATTTGAATTATTTGGTTCCCAAGGCCGATGGGAAATTTTCAATCTGCTCATCCACCTTCCTAATTAGAATCAATTTATTCGATAAAAATACATTGGACGATCAGATTGGGAACCGAATCATTCAAATCTGCATCAATAAATCACGTAGAAAATTTACTCGATAACAAAATAATAATTTTATGATGAAATTAATTGTTATAATACTTTAGCTACGAAGAGATGCTGCGACAAAGACAATCGCACCCTGTTTTCCATACCAAGACTCTTTCATCACCATATTTATTTTCATTCGTAAACCTCATTATCTCATGCACACCTTTGTACATAGTTTTTTTCGCCAGCAAATACTCCGATATTCTAACATCAAAATAACTAGATTTCTTTTTTTCACCATTCAACACACAATTCTCAAAATTGTATCACCCATGATTTTTAGTCTTTTTATTGTTAACTATAAATCAGCTATGGTTGTCTAATGATATTCTTTGCAGTTATATTTGATTCGCACTAAACAAAACAGAGCCCTACAAATATGCGTACACTAATGAGAGAAAAAAAAAAGAGTACAAAAAAAATCACACTCACGGCTCTCGTATCGATCCGTTTTTACGGTCGCAATTGTTGCAATACGTGTTTTATATTATCAGCACAAGAATATGCACTTGACAACAGGAAGATCGTCCGGCGCAACGTTTGATCGATATTTCTAATTGCATACATATCATATAATGTAAAAAGAAAAAAAAATGATGCTGATTAAATGATAACTACAAATGAATTAACGAGTATCGAACGGGACTGAGATTTTTTTTATTTCCCCGCCAAACAGATCCGAGTCACCAAAAGTAAGCAAAAAGAAGGACAAGTCAAAGAAGAAGAAAAAAGAGAAGAAACACAAAAAGGCGGAAGTGAGTTCATCCGACAGCGAGAGCAGCGATGACTCCGATGAAAGCAGGTATTGCATAAATTCCCTCAAATATTCATTAGCGTTTGGTCATTCAGAAGCGATTTAACTGTAAATGTAAGAGCAAAAAAACGGATACTAGATGAAAAATACAATTTTACAGCTCCTCCGAGGCTGAATCGAAGAAGAAAAGGAAAAAGAAGAAGAAGAAATCAAAGTCCGAGGGAAAAGAAAAGCACGAGGTAAGAAACATTGTTTTTATGTCCTCGGACACGGAGAACGATATTTTTTCTTGCCATGCCGAAAAAGCTGGAACCGCACATACATATACATATATATATGTGTGTGTGTGTGTGTGTGTGAATATGCATATACATATATATCTTCAATTCACGTATCGATATTATATCATACATTATAATGGATCGATAGTACACGTTGCTACATGCGTTTAATTTATAAGTGTGTATGACAATAATTATACTTTAGCACGAGAAGCGAAAGCATGCACAAAAAAAAAACTAACAAACCACAACTAACCACTGATGCTCCAATTATGATTTCCGATGTAGAGAAATTGGGAAAAGAATCGTTTTGTGAAAGCAAATAAAAAAAAAAAAAAAAAACCGCGATTCGGTGCTCATCGATTGAGAAGGTTAATCGGTGAAAATTTGGCAAAAATTTATTGTTACTTTGCGCATTCGTTTTTTACGTTTTATTTTTCTATCTTTGTAAATCATAATATTTTCATGTATTTAGACCGCCTGTCGATTCACCTCTATTTATTTTATTATCTTCTATATCCTTTGAGCATGCCTGATTGTTCGTCAGTCGTCACACAGTTAAAATCAATGAAAAATAAATTGAAGAAAACGTTTTACATTCTAATTTCTCTAAAGTTCAACGGATCACATTGTTTTCAAAGTGTAAATCTCAGTATTGTTTGTAATTATCAGCGCCATTTGACAGGATACATTCCCTGAGTGAGTACCCGACATGCCGCTTACTCAATGTAATAAATAATTCGTAATTATTTCCTCTCGTACGGGGCTTTTCTTACGACTTTTATTTATGTTCTTATACATACATATTTGCTGTAATTGCTACTTGATTATACAACAATATTGTATAATAGAGAATTCACGTTGGTTTTGTGTCGAGCACTTGAACACATTAAAATGGTCGCGATATTTCGTCACCACAAAATGTGCTGTTTCGTTCAATTTTTGTGCGTGTGTGCCTCTTGATTTTTCTTCCATCGATTTATCGATTCACTTTTATGGGTTTTTCTCTCTCTCACTTTTTCGATTTCCCATTACGCTACTACTGCGTGCTGTCCAACTTTTCAGATAAATTCATGCTTAAAAAATTTCATTTTTCTACCATTTTCATTAGTGGGAGGAAAAAAAAGGTATTTCCTTTCTAGCAATACGATTTAGCAATACTCACGATACAGAATTCCCTCTTAACAATGGTTCCCAAGACGAGGTTCCCCATATCGTAATATTGATTGAGGGGTACAAAAAAATCATATATATATATATACAATTTGATGGTAGCCATTCTTCCAAGAAGCGCGCAAGACGGATGACAGACGCGTGATTTCGATACGGATTATACAATTTAACACTATTAATATTGTACACGCAGTAATGTGTCTATAACGAATTTTAAATTTATAAATAATACAAAACTATCATTATTATTATTACATATGTATATTTGCATGGATTCGATGTTGATTGAGCTAGTACGCGGACAATCATAGAGTTATATTGATCTTTTGATATTACTTTTAGAAGAAAAAGGCCCCGGTGAAACGGAAACATCAGACGTCCGAAAGCTCCTCCGATAGGTGAGCGATTTTTTTGGTTCCTCCGTTCATCAAAATTCGAGCGCAGTTATGTATCGTAATATTTTACAATCGTCATTTGTGTTGACAGTTGTCCAGATCCGCCGAGAAAATCTTCAAAACACGAGAAACCGTTGGAGAAATCGTCGCGAGAAATGGTTGAATCCGTGCAGACGAGTCGCGATATTGAACGTCAACAGCAGCAAGTGCGTTCGCCGAAATTCTCGTCTCGACGTAATCCAGAAACAAGCTGTACACCGCCTCGTAGGGGGAGAGATTCATCGCCGTACGGAAAACGAACGGTGGGATCGAATAACAAACGTAGCGGTGGAACGAGCGGAGGAGCTTCTGAGAAAACGAAAGATAGATACTCATCGCCACCAGCTAGAGAAGAAAAAACGCCGGTTCAATCTTGGAAGCGAAATCGCTCCTTGTCTCGGGGTCGCGGGGACAATCGTACGAACGTGGCACGAATCTCGCCTCGAAAATATTCGCGGTCACGTCGCGGAGGTAATTCACCATCGCCGTCATCACGACGACGTCGTCCGGCTCTGTCGAGATCACCAAGACGTCAGAGCCGATATTCACGGTCTCGTAGTCACAGTCGCGGACGTTACGAGCAACGTTATCCAACGCGTCGCAGAGCTTCGCCGTCTCGTCAATCGTCGCAGCGACGTCGTCGATCGAATTCTCGACGACGATCACGATCCCCTCGCAGGAGAGACAATCGAGCCTCGATAACTTCGCGAAATCACCGGGTTAGTGATAAATCATCGCGAGATGGTAGAAGGGCTCCGAGTCGGAGCGGATCACCGAGTCGTTCGCGTCGTTCTTCTCTCAGTTATTCACCGATACGACGGGATCCCGATCGTTATCGAGACATACTACAGGATGAGAGAAAAAAGTCGTCGGCCGCAATTTCGAAACGTCGCGACGAAGAGAACGAGGAGGGAAACGAAGCGAAAGAGGCGAAAGAGGTTCATAAAGAGGCGAAAGACTCGAACGAGACAAACAACGAGGATGACCGAGGGAGACGAAACAGCCCAAAGTCCCGAAAATCGAGATCTCCATCGAGAACGAAGAAAATTCGCATGATAGCGCAGCCACGAGTGAGTTTGAGGTCATCGAGCGACGAGGAGGAGACCGAGGACATTGCTGAGAGCGAGACGAAGCAACAACAGCAAGAGGACAAAGATGACGAGGAACGACAACGCGAAATAAATACTTTGAAACGTTTGCAATGTGGTCTCGCTGCGAAAGCTCGGGAAAGCCTTGGTAAAAAAGTGACAAGCCCGAGTAAGATAAAAGTCGAGCAACGTGACGTCGAGAAAAGCGCTCTTTTGGATATCGCATTGCCTAGCGAACCTCCGAAAAATACCCTACCGAGCGTTATTTCGACGATCGAACGAACAAACTCGCGATCGCGATCGAAATCTCCGGTTAAATCCCCGCCTTCGAGTCGTTCACCCTCACCGGCATTGCCCTTGACGCGCGATGAGGCCCAAATAAAACGTAAATCACCGGAAGCGTCGTCACCCCTTCGTACGACTTTTCCAATTTCAACATCAACTTTATCCCGTCCTTCGTCGACGAAATCGCCCACGAGTCTTAAAAAATCTTCACCTCTTACCGATCGATCGGTCACACCCATTAATGAAATTAGCGCCTCACCAAAAGCCGATCTCAAAAGATCGACGGCTGAGGAATCGTCGACGAGCGTTAAATTGCGATCACCGACCGAATCGCCACCCCAGGCGGTCGCGTCTTCCGATCGAATCTCAATCTCAACTTCGTGGAAGAACACTCTCGGAGTGAAAACAGTTTGTTGTCGTCGTGAGGCGAGATCACCACCGGCCTCGAGCGACGCCAAAAAATCACCGGAAAGAACAAAATCTTACTCGAGGTCACCCGCGCGTTCTTACACGAGGTCGCGTTCTTCGGAGAAGAGGAGGTCAAGATCGAGGTCACCGAAACGCGAGAGAACCGTGTCCCATCGTTCGCCGTCCGCGTCATCGAGAGGAGAAAAGAAAAAATCACCTTCGGGTTCACCCCCGATGAAAAATAAATCCAGCTCCTCGCCTTCGAACGCACGTCGCGGATCGCGATCGCTCTCGATAACAAAAGAACACTCGCCCAAGTCACTATCCGTTAGATCAAAAAGATCCAGAGACTCGAGATCTTCTTCGACCGGATCGAAACGTTCGCTCGCTTCAAAATCCTCATCGAGAACAAAGAAAATCAACAAATCGCTTTCTCGCTCTCCAACCACTAACGTTTTATCCAGATCGCGGAGTCGCAGCGGATCTTTGTCCAAAAGATCGAGAAGTCGTTCCGTCTCGAAGAAATCACCGAGTCGATCCAGATCAGCCTCCAGAAACTCGCGCGATAAATCTAAGAGAAGTCGGAGTCGCAGTAGCTCGAGATCTTCGAGGAGGTACGCAATCGAATATTTCAAATATATAATTATCATTTTCTATTTTTTTCTACCTCCGCTTCTTTGTTTTTTTTTTTTTTCATCTTAGTTCGACGAGGCGCAGTCGAAGAAGCTTTTCGAGCTCATCGCGATCTTCGAGCAGTGATTCTAGTCGATCTTCCCGATCATCCTCGAGCTCCTCGGGCTCAAGCAGATCGCGATCACCTTCGATACCTCGTCGTCATGGTTCTCCGAGTTTTCTCGATAGGCGTCGTATCACGAGGTAAAATTGAATTAATTATTCGTACATCAGTTGCGAGTACACGAATGATATATGCTCACAACTATTGTTCAATATTTTTCAAATTATTATTGTCGTAGTTACGAAAGCTCGAATTTTCATTTTTCTTATTATTGCCATTTTACCCTTATTATTTCAATTAGATGATTTTTTGCTGCACCAAAAGCTACCAATTACTTCTATACCCCACATTGTTGGCTGTTTTTTTTCCTTAATTTTTTATTATTTTACGAGGTTGCTGACGAGATTCAATTATCAGAGCCACTCCGTGTTGTTGCTGAATAATTGCCACGCGACTTTCTTCGTAGAGCCATTTCATTACAATATATATATATATATATGTGATATATTTTGTCGGAAACAGCTACTGAATTGAAAATAGCCAGTACAACTTTCAATTACATTTCGGAGTGATTATTGTTTTTTATATTTTTTCACGGAGAAACGATGACTCTAATGATTTATTTGTGTTGTGTCGAAACAGGGACAGATCGAGGAACAGGCGTAGAAGATAGTGTTTTGTACGGACTACGTTAAAGAAAGCCCCATTCAATACGATACATTTTCACTAATAATAATAATAATATTAATAACCATAACGACAACAACGGAAAAAACCACAATGTTTGAGGGTTGTGTTCCGTCAATATACAGCTTGAATCTGAATCTTGTGACGGAGCGAGTCAAAAATTTGGAAATAATCGTCGAGATACCCGTAACTTCTTGTAAAACTTGCATCAATTATTGAGTCTCGCGATATGAATTTGCTTTTTTGATTTATTCAGTTTTTTCGTACGATTTATTCTTCTTCACACCGACACACGATTATTATTTTTTTTCCTCCTTATCTCCTCTATCGTACATATTGTACCACACAGTGATTCGTTTCCGTGAGTGAGTTTAATTATCCAGACGTACAGCATGTGTGTATCACTTTTAAATTATGTATATGTATATGTATATATATACACGTAGTCCTATATACATATGTGTGTATGTATGTAAACATTGTATGCGTAACGAAAACAGGGCGAAAAATGATTTAAAAAAAAAAAAAAAAAAAAAATCACCGTAATTTATCCAGCAGTGAATTGTACAATTTTGACACGTAGCCGCAAAGCCAATTAAACGAGTACAAAAAGATGAAAATTGTTGTAATAAAATAACACGATTGCAAATATTTTGTCGAGGCAAGAACAATTCACTTAATTTACCGCACCTCAAACCTTATTCGCTCACCCAATTTTATTGCTAATCAGTATTGTTTTTTTATTATAAGAAAGAAAGGAGAGAAACACTGAGTAAAAATATATAACATACACGCTGAGCCTGATTTTGTTGCTCATTTTGGCAATTTCACGCGATATTTTCAACCCTCTCGATAGGTAAGTAGACACATTATTATTTTGTACCCACATGTGCTTGCCGTTGGTCAATGTATGCTGCCGTATTTCCGTCCATTGATGCTTCGTTTGTCGTTTGTTTTCATTTTTATTTTTTATATGCATGTCAATTATTACTGCAGAACGCATAGAGATGTAGCGGAATGTTTAATCTCAGGAATTGTAAAAATAAAACATAACATAACACTCTGGTAATCAATCGTTATTGTCGGAATACAAGATGTTCCAAATTCTTTTTTTTTTTCTTTTTTCTAATCACAATATACGAGGATTGATTTTTATATATTCCGAAGATCCCTTTGATGTTATAACGCAAATAAAAATGTTGTCGCTCATTGTCACATAGTAAAATTGTTATTTATATGTTGATAAAATTGCTGGACGCTTGAAAGGGAACTTCCTGGAGCAAAACACTCAAGAAAATCATGAAAAAAATAGAACTGAAACGCTTTATCGATTCGTGGCAAGTGCTGTATTATAATGCGATTATTGTTGAAAGTTAAAAATTTGGACAATCTAGATATAACTATGCCGCTTCGAAAAAAAAAAAAAAAACTTAAATTTTGTCAAGCAGAGTAATAGAAACGATTGCCTTACTGATAAATAAATAATAACGGTGAAATATTGGTGTGACTAATTGAGATTGTAATAATTCTAGACTTTTGGTATATAATATAGAAAATAATGTGATGAGGCACGCTCTAACAACTAACACAACTACTAACAACCTTATTTCGCAGCGCTAGGAAAAGGCCAATACCGTATCATCGGCCAACACCTTCACCACCTTCCTCGCCAAGCAGTTCAACAAGCAGCAGACACACCGATTGGTCCAGCCCGAGTCGACGATCTAGTCGTTCACCTACTCGAAGTCCTTCCTACACGCGTTAATTCACAATTCCAATATTACCAAAGGAATTCAAATGAATGCGGAAAATCGATGAAACACCGCTGGTGAATACTCTCCTCCCCCGCGAACCTGATCTCTAATCTTTCCGAATCTTACTACCGATCGTCAAATCCAACATTTTTCCCAATTTTTTCTCCTTCGGTTTGTCGAACCGAAAGAACGGAATGGAATTTAGATGAATCTTATATTTCATCAGTCAAACTTGTTCGAGATTTTTTTTTTTTTTCGTTATACAAATCGTGGAAGTCTGTTTAGACGAGAGAGTCCAAACGAATTCTAGTCCCATTGAGACTCGATTATATATTTAATATTTATTTGTAAAGTTTTTTGTTTTTTTTTTTTTTTTTTTACTTAAGATAGGAATGAATCGAAAAACCAAACGGATAGCGAGGCAGGTGGTGCCACACCTGATTTATTGCAAATTCTTTTGATCGGGATTCAACGAATGTGCATTTTTTAATCTCATTTTTCAAAGAAATTGTATGAACGATCAATTTCTTTTAGAGAATTTTCCAAATCATGCCATCATCTCTGTTTCTCGTAATCAAACGCTAGTCAAATTTACCACTAGAATTAGTTTTTTTGAATGATTTTGCTTCACGGATTGAGTTGGCCCACTTTCGATCTAATCTTTCAGTGCAATCTTCCCCAATCCTAATAGGTGTAAATATCGATATCATTACCATATATATGTGGGTCGCACGTACGGTGACGATAAGAGATTTCCAGTTCTCGCGCTTAATCGTCGTTTCATTTTTTTTGTTTTTTTTTTAAATTATTTTTCTTCCAACCGATTTAATAGAAACGGATGAATAAAATCAGAAGACCCGGTTCTATGAATAAAATAAAATTTCGTCGTCGGTAAGAAACATAGAACTCCGCGCGGTAAACGCTTTGTTTGTTAATTATTTTTTTAAAGATTAATCAATCTTGCAATACTCTCGCTCCACTTGAAAATGGAGATACTAGTCTTTATTGATATTGATCTGACCTTGATATTGTATAGCTAATATTTATTTAATTTATATTATTTATTGAAATATTTCAAATATAACGACTCTGGAGAGTCGAAAATCTTCATGAAAAGAGCACGATGAGAGAGAAATAAGTTTCTCCAAATGTTTTTTCGGCAAATCTCCGTGATAAATTCCCCGAAAAATGTTAAAAATGATGGAATTTTGTCACAATCTTTTTTCACCAAAGAAAACAGAGAGAAACGAAGTGAAAAAAAAAAATGTCCGGGATTTCTTGACTGTAAACTTCCTTGATCTTATATCTATTCTGAAAATTATCCCGAGGCTTGTCCCAAGCTTTTGAAAAATAGCTTGAAGACGGTGATGTTACTTGTCGTTAAATGAAAAGATCCGGAATATATCTGTAATATAAAGAAGAAGAAAAAACACTCTGTATTGTTGTTGTGTGATTAAATCGAAATGCTTACGAAGAGCCGAATGTACTAAGATTGGTCGTTACCTAAAAAACAAAAATTCTAGTCAAATAACCAGTTCTCAACGATTCCAACGTTTTAATAAGTTGTGGAAAAATAAAGAAAATCTTGGAATGTACATCGTATAACTAATGTATGGAAGACAAATTGGATCGGTTGGATAAAATTTTTAACCAAAAGTCCATTTTTAAATGAGTTAAGGTTTGATGCGTTTGTCAGCTGCAAGTCGTTCGCGCTTCTTTGCCAAAAAAATGGACCACAGCAAACCGATGATGCTGACCATCAACACGCGTAGCTGTAAATAATTGTTAAATTATCTTTTTATTTCACAACTCGAATAATTTGGAAATACGGTGGTTTTTGTTTGAATTTTTTAATTACCATTGGTGGAACATAGCGAATATTGATGAACTGCAACAACGTCAGATATTTAAGATTTGCTTCTAGGATCGGCCAATAGAGCTCGTGTAAATTTTTCAATGAATTCTCATGCGATTTGCCCTGTGGAGGAAAAAAAAAACAATCAGAACAATTCCATCGAACCTCGGATTAGTCCATTAGAAAATTTGTAGCATAGACGGCGGATGAAATTTTACCTCCAATCTAGCTAGCGTGTAAAGCGCAAAAGCCTGATAACAAGGTGTGTAAATTGTTCTCTCTATTAACAAAATAGTCAATGGATTTCTAGTGACAAGAGGGACCCATTGATAAAAAAAATGTGATACCGGGCCACCGAACAATAGGCCGAAAAGAGCAAATGCCATTAAACTGTCATGATTTATGTGTTTCTTTCCCGTCAGTCGCTGAGATAAATAATTTCCCAGCGCAGCGGTGATGCAACTGCAAAAAAACGATAATCGAATTTACCAAATCAAGTACCACGAAGAATTATCAACTCCATTATATACGCATCTAATGTAACAACCTCGTAATAGCTTTTGTTTTTATAGGACTCGTATACAAATTACTGAGGTATCTTCCCAACAGGTCGTACAGTATTTCTTTTGGTTTTGACAATGACATTTCTAATCCGAACTTGTTTTATTTTGAGCCGAAGGTATCTCGTGCCGAACTAAAATACGCGCAAAATTCGCACTCCAACTTATCTCAGCTGATCTTTGTATATTTATATTTATAATGGCTTGAAATCAGTGTAATCTGGTAACCGTGAAAATAGTAGATTTTAAAAATGCATCGAGAATGTACAAAGTGCAGCTATCGTGCAAGCAAAGTTCGCCCGAATCGGTATATACATTATACTGATCATGCGTATAAAAACCCGACCCGATCGACAGTCATTGTTGTTGTTTTATTGTAACAATAAAATGATAAGATGCGCGCGCGCTAATAAATTGTATGGTAGCCGGCTGTTGGTAGAGCAGAGAACTAATCTCAGCTATCGCACTCGGGTCGATCTCGTCGCGAGATTCCACTACCGACCGAGTCTCTCGTTGGATAGTCAATAAGGACGCCCGGAGGGAGAAAGAAGACGGCTTGTCCGGTTGTCTCATTGTTGTTCCCAATTTTCAATAGTAATTCGAAAGTCTTGCAAAATGGCGCAAGGAAAAATGAAAGTGAAATCCAAAGTGCCGGAGTCTTCGAAAACGAAGCGGGGAAAACCTAAAAAAGAATTGGCTGTACAGAGACGAGGCAGTTAGTACGATTTAACCTCAATTCGCATCGCGCGCGTAAACGCATTGTATCGGACACGTTATAATGAAAACAAAGTAGCGATGCAATGCCGTCGCAAGAATTATCCCCATTTTAAATTATTTTCTCTCATCAAATATATATTTTTTTAATCCCACAAAGATGCTCCAGTCAAACCGAAGAAAACAAAACTCGTGGAAGCCAACAGACTAAAGAAAATTGTGACGAAAACCGTGAACCGAGCGATGGAAGATGACCTGAGAGAAAAAGCTTTGGAAGGAAAAAAATCCTTGACGAAAAAAGACCATCCGGCGGCGACTCCTTCGGGGAATCACAGGCAAAAACAATGAAACGGATATTGCCATGAATTTTCTATCGTCGTTCCGTTATCGGTTGCGACCCTTGTTAGCTACGACCTGTTGAATAATAACGTGAGATTTTTATCTAGTTTCCATTGTGACGATATTCTTTTATTGCAGCGCTATAATAATCAATAACACATTAATTTGTACAAAACAACATTGCGAAATTCGTACGACGGGCCGCATTTTGCGATTATAACTCGTTCGATCGAAATGGCACTGGGTGATCGCTCCAATGAAACAACATATTTTTTTAGGAATAATTGTGCGTTCCGCGCAACCGATTCTCAACAACGATAAATAGGCAAATATTCTGACGCTCGTCGTTTTGGAACGTTCATTGAATCATATATTTCATATATATTATATATATATTATATCATATAATCTCTGTCTTATGAATTAACAATCCGCTCGCTTGGTATTGCTTAGATCCAAGTCTTTCCAATCCTCCTGGCCAGCTAATTTCTTCCTTAGTCCTAATCGAGAGACCTCATATCCTGGTGATTTTTTTCAACAATTCTTCACCTTTATTTACAATCTTGAATTCTTGCAACTTAGGGAGAAGCCACCTGGAATTTATCAGAGGAAAACATTGATTGCGTAAATTAAACGCCATTATCGCGTGACAGGAACATTTTAGGGGCTAATAAACCATATTTTTCCACCATTCTGTACATTCGAGGATCGTTCAAACTTACCACGAGTAAATGGCCGCTTTGTCTATCTTTGCTGATGGCCGGTGTTGCTCCTGTGGTAAATTCAATCGTGCCCTCTTTCCCACTGACTAGTTTGTGCGATAAGCTGTAAAGGAGAGGGTGGGCAAAATGGCATTATGGACCGATGAGTTATTTCGAGCGTGAAAAAAACAAAACGAAATTTCCTCAAGCACTTACGATTCGCTATGAACAATTTTAAGAATTTTTCGATTGTTCGTGATGTCGATAGCTTTGGTGAGCGCCTCAATAATGTGCGGCACCTCCAGAATCAGATCGCCCTACGAATATCAAACGAGTTGTATTTTCAATGAATCTTTAAATAATGGATCAAATGCCGATTAATTTGGAGACTAGTACTTTGTCCTTTTTGAGTTCCGGAGGTATCCTCACGATAAGTAAATTGTCCGATTCTCCAGTGACGACCAATTCCTCTATTGCTTCGTAGGGCAAACGATGCTTGAGCTTGAAGGTTTTTATTGTGTCGAGGATGTAAACGGCTTTTTCCGTTAGTATGAGAACTCGCTCGCGCGGCTTGTAACCATGTCGATCGTACTTGACAACGGGAGTTCCGTACTGCGAAAAACAATTGATTAAAAGCTCACCAACATTATACGTCGTTGAAGAAAAATATGGAATACAACTTTTCGAGGAATAACTTTCATACTTTAATGTTTTCACCGGTTGGCAGAATATTGGCAACAAAAGTTTGTCGTAAAGCCGAGTGCTCATTGCCCAATCTGTCCTCCCGAAATCTCGGACCGAGACTCTTGGCGTAAGATTTTTTCTTATCTTCGAACAAACTCTCCGCAAGAATTTTCAGTTCGAATTGTTCTTTGTCGGACCTCGACAATGCGAGACGATATTTTCGGGCTCTCCAAAGTTTGTGCATTTTTCTCAAATATTCCGAGGCCTAAAATGATCGATCGATTAATTTCTCCCCTTTCCTCTTCTTTTATAATCGTTCGAAAATTGCAACTTTTTGTATTATTTTCATCGTACCTCTCTACACGCGTAGGGACAAGCCGGCCAATTATTGTTTAGAACGCCACTCGGTAAATTTTTGGACAATCGCAAAAGCCATTGAGCTTTTGCAAGTTCAATGAACCTGATGTTTTCGTCATTGGGCGCGTCATTTCGCGTAATGAATCCTTTGATAAACCTGTGTTTTGTAACAAAGTGTTTTAGCGGACGACAAATGATATTTGTGTCAACGAGAATATTCATTCAAATTTAATACCTTCGAACTATTTCTGCAGCTTTTCTTCTTTTCTCAGCTTCGCGTTTCGCTCTCCATCTACGAGCGTATTTCTCAATTACGATCGCAGCTTCTTTCATTTTGAGGTATTTTCTTCTCTGAATAATTGCCTTCCACTGTGACTGTATTATGGCCGCGATCTCGTGTTTTTTTCGTTGGAAAGCATCCTCCGTGTCGAATAAAGTTTTTGCGAATCGTATGAAGAGTTTAGTGCTGGGGAACGAAATAAAAGGTTAAAATTCAATTTCGACGATTGGGTCGTACATAAGTTGGTAGTAAATAGTTGAAATGATGATTTTGCCCTACTTTCCCATTTGATAATCGTTCGCCTCGAATCCAAGATGATGAACCAGCACTTGGACGCCTTCCTTCGATGCTCCTTTGTAGTGTGGCCAAGTTTTTGGACAGAGTGACTTGTAACGCTGAAGAAATTGATCGTAGGGTCTTCTGTAAGCAAATCCAGCCCTACGGACTCTCAAGTTTTCCATCAAACCGAGATATTTAACTTGATGAAGAACAATCTTTTCGTTGAATTGATCTAAAATTAATCAATCACTTAACTTTCTTCGATCATCAATCATTGAATCGTAACTGCAATCTTTTTTTTTTTTTTCTCCAACTTACTCGATATTTTAAAATCGTTTGGTTTGATGCATCTTATGTACGATGGTTCTTTGCCCATCAATATGTCCATGAGATTGTTGAGGCTGTTTTTGAACTGCGTTACCGCGGTCTCCGGACGTTTTTTGCTTCTCAAATCCTTCACGTCGAAGACACTCTGTTTAAATAAATAACGTTGCATTAACTCCATTGCAATTTATTGGCATACAAATTTTTGTATTCATGAATCATTTAATGCGCGCGCGTACCTTTGTTATTGAGTTTGTAGTTTGGGACATAACTTCTCGCAAATCTCGGAACAGAAGGTCGTTATTTTTTTCGAGGAATCCTCGGACATTGTACGTTACGTCACCGGCATAATGTATCAATCGGAATTCCTAAAAAAAAAAAATTCATTATCTCAGCTCAATAATGTACTTTTCATTTATTGTTAATAATGATGAAATAATTACGTCGCGGCCCATGATTTTCTGGGTCCTCGCGTCCGCTTTCATGTGACTTATGTAGTGAGGATGACTGTTTAGATTGAAATTGAGCTTCTCGAGAAAACTGAGGTCGGTGGGTTCTCCAGGACGAAGACATTCCTCGTCCATCAACGATATGATACCTTTGTACTTTTCCTCGATCAAGTCACAAATGACTTTGTTATTGAAATAGGGAATATTTTCCCAGGCGATTCCTTCTTTTTCATATTCCTCCTGTTCCGATTTCAGCGTCAATTGTATAAACAATTGTTGCAGCTTTTCGTTACAAAAGTTGATGCAGAATTGCTCGAAGCTACAATAATAACAACAATAATAATAATAGTAATAAAATGATAAATAAAAATAATAAACTATAGGTTTGGAAAATAATTTAAGGAAATGACCTATTTTTTTGGAAAATTTCAAAGCCGTAAATGTCGAGGATACCCATAACGCTGTTTCGACGTCGATCTTGAGGCTGTAGCGATTTGTTCAATCTGGTTACGAGCCAAGTGAACAATCTGTCGTAAACCGCTTTAGCCAGTGCGTCTCTCGCGTAAATCGCAAGTTCTCGATTGAGAGGTGAGACGACAACGTCCCCATGAGCATCGATAGTGCGATGGGTAAAAGCGTTTGCCAAGTGCTGAACGTCACAACCCAACAACTGTATCGAAAAATTCAATTTAATTGAAATAATTGCTTATACCACTCAAAAACACTATATCGCTTACCGAAGAAACCGCTTCGACGGAGGCGGGTTTAAGAATTTGTGCAACACCCTCCTCCTCGGTGAAACCCACATTTCCAAGGTGCAAAACAGACGCGACTATCGCAAACAAATCATCCTGTTCCCGTTGGCTCATCTCTACGATTTTCATCGCGTCGATTACTTGACGGTACTGACCAGCGTCATCGATCGTGTCCACCGTTCCTTTTTTCTGTCGTTGTTATTCAATTATTATTATTATTATCAATCATCGTTTCTCGCGGAAAGTTTGGCAGCATTTTTTTCTTACCCCATTGCTGAGATAAAAATACGTATCGAGATTTCTCTTGAGAAACAATTTTCTCAATGTCTCCTCATCGGCACCGGCTAACAATTGATAAAAAATGTGAAAGTTTCGTTCGCCTCCCGACTGATGCACGACCCTCGATTTTTCCAGCAGATAATTAAGAATATTTCCTCCGACGGGATCACCCTGGAAAAAAGGATTTTCTAGCTCTCCGATATCTTCGACTCGAAGCGTGATCTATGTTTGGCCGTTGCTTACTTGAAAATTGAATTGTATGTCCATGTATTTTCCAAATCTCGAGGAGTTGTCGTTTCTATTGGTTTTCGCGTTGCCGAAAGCTTCGAGAACCGGGTTGCTTCCTATAAGCTTGTCGTTGACCACTTCCACCTGTTTCTTGTGGCCCGTTGCCGCAGCTATGAATTCCAATACTTTTTTCGATGCCTCGGT
Source organism: Campoletis sonorensis (assembly GCA_013761285.1). Classification (NCBI taxonomy): domain Eukaryota; kingdom Metazoa; phylum Arthropoda; class Insecta; order Hymenoptera; family Ichneumonidae; genus Campoletis; species Campoletis sonorensis. Next base: position 190,415 of record JACEOJ010000108.1, read on the forward strand.
CTTGCCCGAGCCGGATTCGCCTTGTTTAAACAACAACAAAACCGCATCGTTAGAAATCCGGAAGGAGCGAGTCAAAAAATACAAAATGCTCAATCATTACCCGAGATGAGAATGCATTGGTCACGATTTTCCTTCGACAGAGAACGATACGCTGTGTCAGCCAAAGCGAAACTAAAAGACAGACAAAATTTTCATATTCTCTCGAAGTAACCACAAGTCGCCAATATTTTAGTTTTCTTTTTTTTTATTTAACGGAAGCTCACATGTGCGGAGGCGCTTCAAAAAAATTTCTCCTCTGATAGTACTGGATCGTCTCGGTGCCGTATATGGGCAATTTTTTATAAGGATTCACGGAGACGAGGACTTGCCCTATGTAGGTCTAGGATTAAAAACAAACAAATAAAATTTATTAGTACGAGTTACTAATACGAGTACGAGCGGTAAATAATGAAAATTCAATAATCTATTGGTTTTAGGGGATGCATTGCTTGCGACTCACGTAAATGAGATCTTCCTTGAAGCGCTTCCGAAGATTATCTATAAACGCATTTTCACTCTCAAAATCCTCGAGAAGGACAAAATCTTGTACTCCGACACGATCTCGTTCGTGAAGACCTCGCTCCATGATTCCTAGGCTGGTCGTTGAAGGCAATGGTTTCAACGTAACCGAATTTCCCTTCGAAGCTCCACCGTCTCTCGCAACGCTTTCCTCACTGTACAAATAATCGGTAAGCAGGCGAACTTGAAACAATTTTTCAAAATACAATATTTGAAGGTTCTATTTTTTTTCGTCTTTATCGTAAACAGAGATAAGTGGAGAGAAAAGAGGATCAAATGCGATCGTACAACGCGAGACTCGAGGACGGAAATAAAATTTGAAGACTCGGTCGTTGTATTTTTTTTTCGACCTTGCCGACTGGACGTTGATAAGCCCCTCAGATTAGATATCGTAAAATGTTTCTTTCTATGTCTATTACGTCCTCGTTTGACGCACCCACAGACAGGCAACCGTGGCATTGTTTTTCACCCGCGAAAATACGTGTTTCTGAAATATTTTCTTCAACACTATTTTTTTTTACGCTTCTTTTACGTTTCTTTTACGCTTCTTTAACGCACTCACCCCATTTTTATTCGATCGAACTGTTATTTCGTTCAATCGTGATGCGCTATTTGTTTCGCTATTCGCAACCAAATAACCAAATCCTCGGATCTGTCGCGATCGATCGAAGGATGGAAAAACAAAATGTTCAATTATGAATCATTTGATTCCTATTGCAGGAATAATATTTCTCACTGTTGCAGACAAAATTCTAAACCGACAACTGGTGTTGAGCTCGAAAGTATTTAATATCGTTCAGATAAGATAAAGACTTGGGTGAGGATAAAACGTAAGATTATCTTGATCGAAGGAATTTCGTCGTCTTTCAATTTCCCTTATTTTAACCACCTTACAAACGCGAATACATTTACAAATTTTCAAGGTGTTAAAAAAAACGATCAATCTTGTCCGTTATAATTAAACCGTTTTATTATCTCATCGGGTGCGCCGCATAGCAAAATCTTGATTTTCCAAATCAAAGTGACAAAATGACTCGACGTATGCATCGGAAAACCGCGTTTTCCGTTTTCTATCGGCACTGTCCGAGCACTACTGATCGAATTTTTCTTACGAGCTTCTTCAAGCGGGGCGGAGGACTCGTCGATTAATATAAACGATAACGAAATATCGCACGTATGTGGGAACAAACTTGTGTCGCAATGTTCGATGTGCAAGTGGGAGAAAAAAAATGACAAAGCAGTCATTTATTTTCGTTCCATCAACAAACTGCTTTCGTTTTCTCTCGACGAATAAGATCCGTTGAAAACTTTTATCATTCACTTCGACTCGTACGATTTTTCGTCAATAACAATCAAACGTACCGGTCTCCGGTATTATTATTATTATTATTAGTGAAATGTTTACAGTTCATAATTCGCGGTGTTTTGTGAATAAACAAAATTGTCAAATAACACGTAGGAGGATAATTTTGCAAACAAAATGCACACGAGTAAACGGGAACTCGTGATGATTTCGCGTTCAACCAACATTAATCAACCGATCTCTCGATTATTGTTGCACCATCACCGCGCCAATCGATAGGAAAAAAAATTCATTTTTATTATCTCCGAAAGGTGGCCTAGTTCCGTTAACTACTAACTTGAAATTAATTTTTCGCTACAATGTCACTGATACATACACGCTCGACTTATTAAATACATATTCCCTTCGGAATATCTTTCGAATGTGGAATTATCATTCGTGCGCGGCGACCAATGGTTAATAGAACTATTGACTTTCGATAATATTATAGTAATTGCAATTCTTTTGCTTATTGTTTTCTTTGCTCGCCTCTTGCTCTTGGCTCATTTTAAAACTCCATGCGAGAGATACGAGAATACAGACGTCAATTTTATTTCTGGAACTCTCAAACTTTCCACCCATATTTCTCGTCTCTCGTCTCTCGTCTCTCGTTTCTGTTTGTGATGGCTCGCCGTTGCAGACCTAGTTCAAGTCGTCTGTTGGAAAAAATCGCACGATAATATTCAACCACTCGAGAGATTCTTTTTTTTTTTTCTTGTCTCTCGCTCGGCAAAAACTCGGACCCAGAAATAAATTCCGAGCCAAGATCACCCGCGCGGTTTCCTGTACGAGGAGCTTGTTATCTCAGATAACGAATAAATGTTTCGTGTTCAAATTGTCATTCATTCCTCTCGATGGAATTTTCATTTGAACCGCCCGTCGTCTTGTTACGTCAGGAAGCGAATAAGAATTTTTCTTTTACCAGAAAATAAGACGAAAGCTGTCAAACAATCATCAAATTTTTCGGAACATAGTATAACAGAATCCGCCGGTTTTCCCGCTGACTCACCGAGTCGCGAGACATCACTGCGCGATGAAAAAAGGATCACAATGACTAATGGCAATGTTCGGGACGTGCTGAGAGTTCGCGATCTTTTAGTAGGGAAAAAAGAATCTTATTAACTTGAAACTTTTATTCAATTATTTCGACAATATTTGATTCGGCAACGAATTGAAAATATGGCGCTATATGCGAGTGCCTTTATCATATGGATTATGACAATAGGTCAAGCTTTCGTATTTTTTTTTCTCATCGCAGGGGCAACAGCGAAGGGGAAGAAAAAAATGTCGTACAAAAGTGAAAGCTCTCGCGACACCCGCAAAAGTCGTTGCGGTTACGTTTTTAGTTGTTATTTTGTTATTATCGAACCGCGGAGTTTCACCATTTGTGCCAAAGATTAAAATTCATGCGGGCCGAGGGACGACATTACAAAGGCAAATTGTATTCTATGCATAAACGTCATAATTATTTACCATAGGTGGGTCGAAGCAATTACTTGATACTTATTCTCATAGCTTCGAAGTTTCACTTATTTGCACTTTTTATTCTCACACACTGACGAGTTTTCCCAGATTAAACTACTATCACCCGGTTCGTCATGCATTTTGGCTGTAGTTGTTTTTTTTTTGGACAAACGTGTTTCTTATCGTTTATTCGAAACCGGGTAATGGAGAATTTACGAGCAGCCACGAAGACGGAAGAAGAAATACGAGAGTTGTATACAAAAGTTGAGAGAGGGAGAGAGTGGGAGGGAGAGCGTTTTCAACGCTTATACCGCCAAGCCTCGTTGATTTCGTTGCCTCATTTTCTGTTACTGTTATACGCGTGTGTAACCGTAGACGACAAAGTACCGTCAAAGGCCAACCGGTTACCGGAAATGGCACTGTCTTGTTGCCTGTTAACAGCCCAACAATCACTTGGAAAAGTCTGGAGCTTTACCAGTCATTTCTGCGACAAACTCTCGTCAAACCAGCATGCACGCATAGACGCACGATAGGCCAAACGAGAAAAAGCCATTTTACTTGTCCACTGTCCCGATTATCACCAATATAACCACATTTTACGAGTTTTACCACTTTTTATATCCTGTTACAGTTGCCGTTATCATTTCTTTTTTATTTTAGTGAAAGCAGTTACTCTTTCGCCAACTTAGCGCATGAAAAAAAGAGCTTTCCCGAAAAAGAAAGATGTTGGCTCCTTTTGCTGGATTTTGAAAACGCTACACCAACCAAGTTAAATTGGCCAAATTCATGTTTAGTTCGAAATCCATTGTCATAATTTGTTTGATGGAACATTGACGAAAAAACTTGACGTTTTGTCCGATGCGTGGGTGTTTGATGATTGATGCTATTGGTTGTTTTGGAAGCGCTTAATAATACGGGTCTTTTAAGAAGGCCTGATGATGGTACGATGTAGTGTGGCAATCCCGATAAATGACTGTTTCTCGAGGCTCTCCAGGAATAGCCGAAATTTATTTCGGTCAATCATCGAGCAACTGTGTATGCCCTTCCAGCAAATACAAGTCGCGTTGGAAATCATTCTCGCGTCTCTTCGTTTGTAGTATATCGCGTGCTGCATCTCGTTTGTCCCGCCAGTTTATTATTACACTCTGGGGAGTAACCAACCGACCTTACTCGGTATCTCTTCTCCGCTGGAAACCCACCACTCGTTTTCGTTTTTTTTTTTTTTTTTTTTATATTCTTTTTCGCCTCTTCTCTCAATTACGTATGAGTTTCTTTGTCAGCGCGAAATCTCCAAATCCTGGTATCGCCTCCTTCTCCGTGTGCAACTCAAGGTCGAGGCGAAGCAAGAGAGAGAGAGAGAGAGAGCGAGAAAAAAAAGGATAGTTATCCCTATGAGTTTCCAGGTAGCAGGGAATAAAGGAAAAAAAAAAAACAGAGAAACGAATGCCAAGTTTTAGATGTCTCGTCGTGAATAACCGGTTTTTTTTTCTCCAGTCCAAAAATTTCATCCTGGCATTGAGCCCAAAAAACTTTTCGATTTTTTTAAACTTTATTATTATTATTATAATGCAACACAACAAAATAAAACCCCTTTTAAGCACGGACCTTTTTATGAATTTTATTTATTTGAGAAATGTTTTTTTTTTTTCATTTCGCCTAGAAAGTAAAGTCACGTTTTTATTCTTCGCACAGGCGAAGGAAGTCGGTTACACTGCGGGCGCGGTAGGAGGGAACGCTCCGAGTCTCTATTCGCGGAAAAAATATCAAAGAGTGATTGACCCCTCGTATCGAGGATTCTGGGAAGCTTAGTTTATTGTATCCCATTCTAATTGTTTCCTTCTCCTTTATTTTTTACTCTCCGATCTATTCAAAGTTTGACTCGCAACAGAAAAGGAACGGAGAGGATGGAGAAAAAAAAACGAACGGTAGACAATTCCCTCGAGCATTCTGAGAACGCAACATTTATATTATTCGTTTTATCCTTGCATCGCGGGCTGCGATTTATTTTGCTACCCTATCGTTTTCCCTGGAACGTCCGACAAACTTTATGTTCCACTTATCGGCAATTTCTGTTTGCAACGTTGGGTGCTTCGATACGCGAGACTGGACGAAACGAACGAAGAAACGTATAATCCAACTTTGACCAACGTGTAAGAGGGTTCGACCATGTGCCCTTCTTCCTCCTTCTCTTTTATAGATCTCCAAAACGAAGATGAAACAAACATTTTATACATACTAGAGCTGCCTTTTTTCTTTTGGAGCATTTTCATCATTTTTTTAATTAATACTTTTTTTTTGCAATTTTTGAGGTGAATACAATCGCCAAAAAAATAAATATAAGATCTTTTTTCCTGCCTGTGGGTAACATTTGTATTCTGCAAATACCGTGGGCTCAGGTGTCTTATTATTTTCAAAATTAGTATGTATACGTCGTATGAGGTCGAACATTCAGGGACTTTAGTCGCAAAACGTCGTTCTCGCGCGAAGCCTACTAATATGACGTGTTTCACGATGATCAAGGAATTCTGCAATGACACCAGGTACCAGCTGGAGCTTACGAATAGGGCAACCAGCGTTCTTATTCTCCAAATGCGTCATTTTTTTTCCAATTGCTTCCGAGTTGTACAACAAACGATAGCGAATCGAAGCGAATAAATCGTTTGATTGCATTGCAACTTTATTGGACATTGTATAATAAATACATTTTTTTTATGACCGAGTAATGAAAATGCTTGAGCGATGAACTTGCTCCGTAAAACCTTTTCAACTCATCGTCTCGGTTCAATTCTTCATTCTCTTTCTCGCTTTCAGTTGCATTGCGCGTGACTCACGTTCCAGATGCCGATGCACCAATAAAATCCTATTTGTCCATACGTTCGAGCAACGCAATCGATACGACTTTGTGTTCGCGACTAATCGGTAGGGTTCTCGCACAGATTTGTAAATCCTCGCTTGAACCAATTTTTCCAAGGCAAAAATCTACGCAATTTATGCCGATATTCAATATGTGTTTAACATGAAGAATCATTTTCAATGTTACTTACATCCGTTAAGAGTGTTGGAAGAAAAATCCACAAGAAAACATCCAAAGGAACTCGAGAAAAACAACACTCGAGGGGTTCGCGGTTAATTATTCAAATTCACCAGCAATATTGAAAGGTTGTTCAGTACATCGTAAATATGGCTCGTTGAACCACAATTCAAATAATTCACTCGTAATATGTCAATTTATAATGAATAAATAAATAAAACAATCAGCACGTTCCATGAAGATGTTACTCTCTTTCTAAAATAATCCCGAGCAGCATTCCGATAGTTTGTTCGACCAAATAAAAAACTAACGGAAGTTAATAAATCTTTATGTTACGAAAAAACCCCAATAAATCTGCAACGATCGTCGACTACTTTTCTCTTCTTGTATTTTATCATTACATTCTCTCGGCAAAAAACAATAATATTATTAAAATTTTGTATTTACAATAAATGAATAGTCTGCATTTGTTACAGATTTTCATGGATCGGAGTAAAAAAGAAGAAAAAAAAAGGGAAAAGATTTAAGAGCCGGGTCGTGTACGCGCACGCTGTGTGTGCCACGACGTGACTAACAGCTCACGACGGTGAGATCGGCAGTCAGGCAAGGGGCCACGGGAATCGAGCGGCAGTGGAAGGCGAGCGAGTAGAGAGAGCGAGCCGAAGGCAGTCAACACACCACAGAATCGTCGTGCAATGAAGTACAAGAAGGAACCGAAGAAGAAGCAGAAGAAGCAGAAGAAGAAGAAGAAGAAAAAGAAGGGGCAAACTGTGGGATGGTTCGCCGCGTTCGAAGACAAGTGACGAGAAAAAAGGGCTCCGCGTGTCTGTGAGTTTTGCATCTGTATTTTTTTCGTACGTGCACGGCAAACACATACACGAATATCCGTTTTCTATATAAAAACATTGCCCCACCGTCAAAAAGTTTGAAAGCCTTGTACGAGATAAATAGTCATTATTTATTCTTTGTCGTCACGTTGGATGATTTTTATTCAATAAATAACATTATTCAATAAAAGACATTAAGATTGCTTCGAAACTTTTGTACGGCTGTGTATGTGGATGCCTATACGAGTGTATATAGAAAGATTGAGGACTGGCTGCGCGGTGAGAGGCGAGAGGTCGTAGGACGTTGAAGAAACTGTAGAAGGAGAAGCGTCTATGGCCCCTCCGTCCGCGAGCCAAATATACCTGAACGAACTTCCAACGGAGCTTTCTTTATTTTGTTTTCTTCGATTGGTTTCTCTCATCAAGAGGTTAAATACGCTCAACTCAAACAGTTAGTTCGAGCCTCGAGTACACTCAATTATTTCATCAATTAATTATTCAAAATGCTCTTTATCGCGGTTGCTTATTTATTAGTCGTTGATTTATTAACTGCTGCCTTATATTTTTGGCTGAATTTATTATTAATAACCTTTGAGCGCGTAGTTGTTTCGGTAGCAATATTTTCAAGCTCGGTCAATGACTGAGAGACGCACGCGATAATTGGAGGGATTGCCATTTGGCTGGTGTTCTCGCGTGTGGCGCACCTGGCTCAACAAAGATGTTAAAGAAAAGTCTTGGAGCCGAGTCCCGACCTCGCACGAGGGTCAAGTAGCCAGTGCTCGCTTTGAACATTCACCTTTCCTTTCATTTATCTCTGCGTCTCTCTCCATTTTCTTTGTACAACTCGTTCGTGACTTTGTGAGAATGCATCGATGCAAAACCCTTTCCCCCTGACAGCAGTCTCGTCTCATCGATATTTCAAGGTTACATTTCTCTTCCGATCTCCGTAATTCCAGCAACGTAAAAATCGGTCAAACTAGCTTGCAATTTTTAAATGAAAATGAGATGCTTTTTCAATTCATCCTTTGTTTTTCAATACTCTCCGTTCGCGTTTTCGCGGTACAATATCATCTTTGGAGAATTTGAATCTTCGGTCAATGGATTTGATCTCAGGACGGAAAGAAAGAATGAAAAATAAAAGTGTCCACGCGAGAGGGAACAATGATCGATAAGTAAATTACGACGAGGTCGTCGTGCACATCTTGGCTTCGGGAGGGCTCTCGCGGTGGTGAGGCCTCGCGCGCGGATATCTCATCCGGCCGAGTACAAAAGAAAAAAAAGAGAGGGATTACGAACGCTCATGAGGAGGAGTCAACGGTGATTCTCGGGTTACTGGACTCGAGTCATTTTGTTCGTTGGACGATCGAGGCGGTAAACCGCGCGAGACACTTTCTGTGTTTTTTTTTTTTTCTTTTTCTTTTTTTCACCTTCTTCGCGAAGAGATATAAGGCGTACACGCGCGACAGGAATAAATTCAATATAGCTGCGGTAGAGGATGATCGGTTTAAACGAGGCAAGAAAATATGAATAAGAGAGGATGAAGAAGGATGGAAGAAGGTGTGGTGTGGCACACAAAAGGGACCGTTAACCCTTTACCGTTAATACGCTTTTCTACGCTTCGTTCGGTTTCTCTCCTTCTTATCGTCGATGTACTCTAGGGCCGTATACTTTCTTGAAATGTTTTTCTTATTTAAAATTTCCTCGTGTTTGCGGTTATTATTCCAGCATATAAAAATTTCCAGGACCAATGTGTCCGTCGCATCATAGTCGCACGCGTATTCAATTCCTAACGAGTCTCAATATGTGCCAAGCAAACTTTGAATTTATAATTTTTTGCAACTAATTGCATTACCGACATTGAAGATTTGCGAGACGCGCCGATAATGATGATTATTTAAATAATACTTTCGATGAATAATGTTTACTCGTTGTTGTTCATAATGCAATTCTCCTTTCCCTCACCGGCCGCGTTACAACGCATCGAAAATAGCATATATTTCTCTTCGCATTGAAGCAGTAAGTTGCAACACAGCGTGATCCGCGGCGGAGGCACAACACACCGTGTCGGATGCACGGAGGATGCACTTTCGCTTATTCTCTTTGCGGTAAAGCTGAACGATCGTAGAGGACGAGGTGGATTTTTATCTCTCGTTCATCTTGATCGTGAGCGAGCATCGAAACGCTGATGAACGTTCAAAAAAATTCGAGCATGATTTTTAACGTGTATCCAGAGTGAAGAAATTTTCAAACAATTTTCGCATCCTCTTTTTTTTTAGATTCGCCGATGCGAAGAGAGAGGGAAAGGAAAAAAATATCGGTGGAGAATGGTGCGCTTTCCTGCTTTCACTGCTTCGCAACGGCGGGTAATGACGAATTTCGCGTCGAGGAAACAATCGCGGACGAGTCTCACGATAATGTGAGAAATAAAAAGGCGATGCGAGAATGCGCTACAAACTCGAATAATTCCCATGATACTTATTATTGTTTCATACGATAGGGTTTAGTCGGGAGAATAAACGTATCTGTTTTGTTTTTGCATTTTCCATCCTCTTCGGTCTAGTAAGGAACTCGTTGTTGTTTCTCGCGTTGATGAAACGCGCCTTAATTGAAAATGAAATGCGGGGGCGAAAAAAAAGTAAGAGCTTAGAAATTTTTATGGTTCGGTAGACGTCGCGGGTCGAGCGTCGCGCTTCGAACAGTTCATTCCATTCCATTCTTCTTCTCCCGCGACAAACTCTTCTTATATAATCGTGAGAGACGGAACTAGCTCAACCGCTCTTTTATTTATTCATCATTGCGAACAATACATTTTCTTTCGAGTTGATGAAATTTTTAACGAAAAGAGGGAAATTCAGAAGGTGTAACGACTATGTTTCAGCTCGATCTTTTGTTTTTGCAGTGAAACACTTGTTTTGCCGATGAAAGAATGAGCTTGTGCAACAACGACTCTAGCTCGGGTGCACGAGTGTCAAGTTCGCCGGGTGGCCTACGTCGAACGACAAGGGGAAAGTCCACGTGGTTCAAGCACCTTTGGCGGGATTGAAACTCCAACTTCGAGGGATTATGACTCGGCTTAAACCGCGTTGTTGGACACACGACCCACGAATGTTCGTATTATTGTTTAACTAAATCTCTCTTTACGTCCACCAAGCAATATTATTTTTTTACAAATAAAGTTCGAGCCTATGTTCGAGCCTATGGTTAAGTAGTTCGAAATCGTCAACTAATTTCTAAAAAAAAAAAAAGCTCAAATGCAATTTCGTTCAAATTTGTACGGAATATCTCGTATGAAAAAAAAATTAACGCGTTTTTCATACAAGAGTTTCTATTCGATCCAATCGACACGCGCCTACGGTATAGAGGGTTATAAAAGCTCGAGGGTTGGTGGTGGTGGTGGTGGTGGTAAAACGCCACCACCCCTATCTCCTGTCCAGCGAGACACAAACCGAAGGGGTCAAGTCCGTACTGTCGCGGTTGGACAGTCCGGTTTCCGCGACCGTTCGCTTCGCACCTAGCGCATAAAAAAAAGATCCGAAATAATCCCAATTTCTTAACGGAATTTTTCGTCGATAAAATTGCGCGCGTAACGTTCGCGTTATGGAATTTTAATCCTCATCTATATAAGCTTTCGTCGAGTAAGTATTTATCGAGGGAAAAACAAAATATACAGTTTGGGCAAACACGAAGCGCGTAATTATTGCTCGACTCTCGCATATTTAATTGTTTTCGTGGGGAAATGGAGGGAACGTCGATCGTGAACTTTACCGTACACGTTGTTTTCTAATGTCAAACATGGCTGGACTCGATGACGTATCATTCAAACTTTTCGCGGATTGTTTTTTTTTCCTTCCGCGAAACTTTACACTCTCTATTCGTTGTTCGTTCTGAATGTCAAATGTTTCGTTTCGAACTTATGTCCCTCTGATTTTTGAAAGAACAAAATTGTCATTGCGGCCTGCTCCAGTTATTTCGACCTTAAATTCACCAGAATTTACAAACAATTGGAACAAAGATTTGCACAGGATAATTGAACAAGTGTGAGAAATTCATTAGCATTGACAAAAAAGTGATTAAAGAGAAGAAAAAAAAGATTTGCACGAGGCTGGTCATAGCTGAAACTTTGTGAACGAAAGTAACACGACTTGAATTCGCGTGCTCTCCCCCGATGGCGTTTAATCAAGGAAATTGTTCAATTTCCCGTCTCGAGATTATATCGATATAAACTTTTGTGAAATTCCCTCAAGTTATTGATGCGTTCCAACGCTCATTAACGGTATTTTAATTTTTAACTAATTCCCTACGATTTTTTTCCTTTTCAATGAAAATTTCATTCACATCTAATTATTTGTATTATGTTTATTGAAGACCTTGACGAATGGTGCTGTTGAAAAGCCCGTCGCCAAAACGTGGCGGAAGCCCCCAGAGGGATACCACCGGTGGAGCAAAATCTACGAGTCAAGACCAACGCGGAAGAATACCTCGAAGATCGAGAGGCAATAGTCCAGGCGAGATATCAAACGGTTCGAGAGGAAGTAGTCCTGGCAAGAGTAGCACGGGTTCAAAAGAAAAATCGCCAAGTTTGGGAGCATCGCGCGGAAGCGAGTAAGCTGAAAAACTTTTGTAATCACCGTTTTATTTCTCGCGTTGTGGCAATTTTGCAAAATAAATATAAATAATTTAGAAAAATTGAACCGTACGAGTGGGTTGGCTCAGCGATTGGGTTGAATGTTTTTATATTTTTAAGCACCTTAGAGGGAATATTCAAACTTTCGAATCAGTTTCATAGATAAATAATTGCAATTGCAAAACGAAGAAAGACTCTCGCTTTTAAATAGCAGTATATATACATCGTCGAGCTGCTGGGGCAGTCTGGCGGAAAAACAGTTGCGAACATCTCGGATAAACAAGAGTGAGAGAGAGAGAGAGGGAGGAGTCGGGGGAAGGTGCTAGTTTGAAAAATGATTGTACTTGGATTTACTAGCGCGCAAATACTTGGTGCGATTCGCGCGTATACGCTTGGTTTACCCGGAGCCACGCTTTCTGTGCGGCCCGGTGTACATGAATTATACAAATTTACAAACGGAAAATGTTGAAAAAACATCGATTCGAGTTCTGCGGAATCCACATATTATTCGAATAGAAAAAAAGAATTTTGCAATATAAAGTTTTTGTTGAAAAATGACATCGGGCGCTATTCCGAGTGTTGAAAGGCGCCTTCGGAAATGTACTTTTCCGGCATTGTACCAAGTACATACGTACATATGTCGGTAATTGGTCGGCGACAGTAAGGGTACACAATATTATTCCTAGGGTACGTACACCCTTCGAGCTTTCATTCAAACGAGTAACATCCTGCTTGCTACATTTACTTTCTCACCGAGACCGACATTGCACGAACGTGACGAACGTTCATATCGTGATTTACTGGATACAAGTAATTAAAGACAAATAAGCTCATAGTATACAAGTCGTTAAAATTTAGATATAAAAACAAATACTCGAATGGTGCGACGTATGTTCTATTTGTAAAATGACCTAATAGTTAATGGAGTTGAAATCAATGTCATGTATGCAGGAGCGGCGAGCATAAAGTATAAGGTCATTTTGTAAAGAGTAATCAATCAATCGAAGTTAAGTTCTGTCAGTATGATAAAAAGTCTAAAAGTTGTCTGGAAAATAACGAGGGGGTGAGAATGGTGTAATATCGTATATGATATATATGAACTGCTAGAAAGAAAGAAATAAAGAAAGAAAAAATATCGATTGGGAGACCTTGCCCGTGTGTCATGAGGCTCTGGTAGACTAGCGAGACTCTCCGGTCGATAATCATAATTACACACCGTACCTTTGGATACTGGAATGTATAAAATTTTATACATTTGCGTGTCGTCTTTCATATTTTCGTTCTATCTACACTCGATACGTCGTCGTAATACACATTTATTGTATTTCACCGCACTTAACACAGTGATAACAGCAATGCGACATTTCTTTTTTTACACCAATTTTTTTCATCATTTTTCTTCTATATTTTCCCACTTCATGGATGCATTCCTGAACGAGCCAAAAAAATATTACTCATTTCGATTACTCGGTATACTATTGAGTTCTTCGTATTCATTAACGATAATCATATAATGGAAGGTTCCAAGTTGTATATGAAAATTCTTGATCTTTCAATGTATAAATAATGAAAGATTATCTATTGAAATGGTATTTTCATTAAATATTTATTCATATTTTCTATATTTGTACATTTATGATGCGACTTGGCCGAAATAGCGGAAGGTTACGCGATTATGATCGTCTCGTCGTGGCTCGTTATACATTCTCCCCCAGGCGAAATGGTAACGCGTGCTTTAGATAACACGAAAGACCTCATTCGACATTCATTACTGCACTTTGGATGCACATCTGTATGTTTTTCATAGGCACATGGGTCAATGATGGAGGGATAGAGAGAGAGAGAGAGAGAGAGAGAGCGCCAAAGAGCCAAACAAAGAGTTTCACACCGGCTGGTATTTTTTTATTATATTGCATTACCAACGGTTTTTCCGAGGCACCACACATCCCCTTCACCCTCATCGTCGTTGTCAATTGAGCTTGGATTCACGACCCCGTACGCGTGCCTTCAATTAAGGGCTATCTGTTTTTCAATCAGAAATGTAACGAAAGTACGTCGATGATAATGCAAATTTGCTCGGTTTCATTCCAATTCCGAGTCTATACCACCCAAGATCGTTATATTAATATATTCTCAACTAGAATTTGTTGTTACGAATATTCATTTGTTCACAAGTCTCAATAAGTAAAAGAGATTCAATGACTTTGCGTCGCTCTTCATTATAGATATTCTCAAAAGACCGAGGACAACGGAAAAAAATAGATCGGCCGCTCTTCCGTTCAGCACGCGATTTTTTCCTTCTCGGAATAAGATTAAAAAATGGGAAAAACCACTCGTGAAACTCACCGAATTCTCGCATGCTACAGAGCTGTGGAGTTGGCGTCAAATATTGAGTAGTTCTACGATTAGAAAACGTTTCTTCGACCGCGGAGACAACACGAAATGCTTACACACACACGCGGATGGACAAGAATTTACGAAGGGAGGGAAAAAAAGGATTGACGGGCGACCTCGTTGTTTGACAAGCACTCTTGTGCAACTGTGGCTTCCGTGAACGTTTCGTTCTTCCTTTTTACTCCATCAATTTGGCGAAATGCTTATAAAAGTTGTATTGTAGCCAAGTTTCATGACAAACCAATCGATCAGTCGGCCCAAACTGTGGATTTTTCATCTTGCAAAAACAACTTGAAAATTAATGACCGAACAATGATTTGTTTAACTGGAAAAAATTGGCATGAAATTGATAAGAACGAATAGAATATCGCTTCGATCAAAATTCTAGTCTCCTTTCGAGCGCGGCGATTGGGTTAAATTCATACCGAATAAAATTCATGATACTGTGTTTTTGCTATATAGGGATCTGGATATCGATTCGTAATAGTTCAGCCAAATCCTCTCCTTGGTTTTTTCGTATACCACTTTGACGCGGCGCCCTGTGTCAATATAATTATCGCTTACGCAGATCGTGACACTGCAGAACATTTGTACATTGTCACGCCATGAAAACGAAAAAAGGAAAAAAGAAGAGATAGAAAACGATGAATTTTCATGTCGTCCCCTATTTGAATCGATTTTTTTTTCTTCCATGAAAGTAATACCGCGTCAGCACATTATCGCAGTCAGAGAGTAGAATTTTTTTTTTATTCGCCAATTACGCAATTCTCCGTTTGCCCGTTCGTCATACAGAGACGAAACAATATTTACAATGAAATAATTTGATTCAACGATTAGTTTGGATAAAATATTGCATCGTGTTTCATCCACTTCTGTACGATTCTCCACTTGGTATATTGTGTACTATAAAAATAAGAGATAACCGATGAGGTCACAGGAAAAAGAGTCTCGCGTACAGGATTTCCAAGGACGCCTCGGGAAATCGATTATTTTCTACCCCGCTGCTCGTGTACATCGTAACATATGCATGCAGATACGAGCATGCAAATAAAAGCTCACGCGTTGCCTGCTTCGATTACGAATGCTTTTTATTTAGTTTTTCTTGTGCAATCATTTTAACCAAGGATCCATTTTTATTTTCAGGACTGGAAGTATCGAACGTTTGGCCGATGGCGATAAAAGAGTCATAGCTTCGCAGCATCTACTTCCCGAAGATAATATAAACGTAGTTGTGAGGTAAAATTTTATTCCACTATTCACCTGCGGACAAATGAGGTTCAGATTGAAAATTCAATGTATTTCATGTTTTCTTAGGGTCCGCCCTTTGAGTGTTAAGGAAACAAAATCCGGTGAGGCATCCGCTGTTCATTTTCCTGGTAGCGGTCAGATTTACGTAAGTTTCTTCGCTCCCTATAATTAATTCAATTCCATCAATTAAGTATATTTAGAAAAAAACGTTTTTATCTTCCCACATGCGGTGTCACAGTGCGAAGGACCATCCAACAGTGGCGACAAAAAAGCCAAACTCTTCTCTTACAATGTTGTATTCGAACCAGCTGCTAGTCAGGAGGATGTCTTGCAATTTTCTGGAATCAAGAAACTCATCGAAATGGCGGTCGAAGGTTTTAGTACGACAGCATTCTGTTACGGTCAGACCGGAAGCGGAAAAACACATACCCTCACGGGTCCACCTGGACTTGTAAGTGGAAAATACGTTGATTCCATCATTTCTTCCTTCATCCTTCATAAAAATGACATACAAACAATTTTATATTGATTGCAGTTCGAAAATGGAAATCCATATTCGGAGGATCACGGTCTTGTGTTTCGATCGTTCGTTCATCTGTTCAGAGTGCTCCAGGAAAGAAAAGAATGTCATTTCATACTCAAGGCTTCCTTTCTCGAGATTTACAATGAAAAGGTGATTGATTTACTGAATCCTGGTACTTCGAGAAAACCTTTGGCCGTTAGATGGAGCAAGAAAATACGAGGGTTTTTCGTTGAGAATCTCTTTACCGTCGAGTGCGAAGAACTCGATGATCTTTTGGCAGTTCTCGAAGAAGGTAATCTCCGACTTATTTTCTTTTTCAACATTGGATCCACTTTAGCAGTAATCAACTAGGATGTTTTTTTCTGTTGCGATTGCGAAGGGAAAAAGAATTAAAAAAAAAAAGGATAAAGTATTAAAATAATTCATTAGATTTCTTGATTCAGGTATGAGAAACAGGTCGGTGGGTACGCACAATATGAACGAACATTCCAGCCGAAGTCACACTATTCTCACGGTCCACATAACTTCTGAACAGCAGGTAAAACAAATCGTCTTTATACCCCCTTCGTTCGTTTATACTTTTCACATTTCACTGTTCTCTTCGTTTTTTCCTTTCTCTCAAGATGGAAAACGGCGTGTTTATATCGAAGCAGGGCAAGATTAATTTCGTTGATCTTGCTGGAAGTGAGATGACTAAAAAAACGCAGAGCGAGGGAAAGACGCTCGAAGAAGCGAACAACATTAACAAGAGTCTCATGGTTTTAGGTAGGAATAAAATAATTTATGGTATTATTCACAAACGTTTAAATGTTACAAAAAAGTAATGGATTAAATTGATAATATCTGTGAAAATGTTGTTGTTACAGGATATTGCATAGCGTCGCTGAGTGATGGGAAAAGAAAAGGTGGTCACATTCCTTACAGAGATAGCAAATTGACGAAACTTTTAGCGGACAGTCTCGCTGGAAACGGAGTTACACTCATGGTTGGTTTTTTACTTTTTCCAATGTTCAAGCGATGAAGAAACAACAGAGGAAATTATTATATTTTTTTGCATCCAGATTGCATGCGTTTCACCAGCACGTTCAAATTCTTCGGAAACTCTCAACACTTTGAGATACGCAGCAAGGGCGAAGAAAATCCGTACGAAACCGATTGTTGTTATGGCAAGTCGACAATGAAATAATAATATTAATACTCCCTGAACGGTCATGAATGTAATTTGGTGGATTGATTTTAAAAATTCAGGATCCAAGAGAAGCTTTAATTCTGAGTCTAAAACGCGAAGTAGCTGCTCTTCAAACGGAAAATGATCATTTGCGAGGTGCTTTACATCTTGGAAATGAATCAACGAGCCTTAAACGCTCCGATTCCAAAGGTAGAAAATTTGTAATAAATTGTGTAAATTGATGGGCGTATTGATTGTTTTTGAAAAAAACGTAGCTGGAGAGAGACGAGTCCCAATGACACCACCTCCGGTTGATCTGGATAAGCTGGCGGAGCTCGAATCGAGCGAACTCAGTCAATTGTTACGCTCTTATATAACCGAGAACGAAGCGTTGCGACGTGAAAATGCAGAATTGTACGCAACGAGGGAACAAGTGATGCGAGATCAGGAGCTCGTCTGTCGAGAGAACGAGAGGTTGCTCAAGAAATTGGAAGATGTTAATTCGTGAGTAAAACGTTGAGTTAGTTGAATGTTTGCCAGGTTATATAATATTTCCAGGGCAAGGGATTTTCTACGTTTTCGTGGTCTCCAGGGTCTGCTGTCGTTCGCCGATTATACCAGCACGTCCGACCTATTCAGCGGAGATGCTTCACGGCTCTTCGGACGACGTTCCAGGCGCGACGAACGTATGGACGAATCCGAACGCGGATACGAACGGCACACCTACGTTCACCACTTCCAACGTAATTTATTTTCCCTTTCTTTTTCCTCAATCAAATTTAATTTATCACAATGAAATTTATCGTTGCTCGTAAATTGTCATTGTCAAGGGGGCAAAAAATACGGGCCGTCCGAGTACCAGCGGCAATATACCGGACAAACTGCTCAAAGAACTCGACAAAAGAATCGTCGGTAGTTTTAGCAATATAGCAGAAACATATAGAGACAAAATAAGCCATCATCGCCGACACAATTCGTGGGACAATGGTCGCGGTTCGGGTAGCAGTCCCGATCAGACCTATTCACCGGTTGAAATGAATCAGTAAGTTTTCGATCCAACATTCATTAGATTCCAACTCGAATCAAGTTTTAAATGACTCTGTTTCTTCAGCAAAAGCAGGAAATCAGCGTTCAGAAGAACATCGACCGTGCCCGAAGAAATATCATCGTCCGGTGCTACGGACGTATTGGGCGCTCCGGTTTTACCCATTTCAAATTCCCCAAATGGAACTCCGGATTCTTTGTTGAGTGGTCCATTGGTCGATGGCCACGGTTCAGCACCGGATACCGGGGAATCGATTAATCCGACCACGCCGTTTCCTCCAATTTCACCATCATCCTCGCCCAATCACGAAAGCATATCGAACGGTCATTCGTCTATCCAAAAGCCACGAAAATCAAGACGTACGACGGAAAATAATAGGGAGGATCTCAGCGCCCAACGAGCTTTTGGCAGTCCAGTTTCTCTCGACGGTGACCATTTTTAACGCCCCCGCCCCCTCGGTCGTCCTACAATATTTATTCCACAGAAAAGGAGAAATGATGAATCCTTAAATATAAAATATACCATATTCGCTCGTGAGAAGCAAACATCTCATAAAAAATATTCATTATACATTTAACAACGGTTCGCCCATCCATTTGCTTTTCAATCCAGTTTGCCATTACTTTTTTTATTTATTTATATTATTTGATGCGCCGAGATATAAGATTTGGAACATGGAACAGTTGGCCTATGTTAGGCCTTTTATTTTTTGCAAAATGACAAACTTTTATTTTTGGCATTACCAGAATTTTCGACATTGTACATCTCACGCTATACACATGTGTGTGTATATAGATCTATGTCATTAGAGAAATAGAATGTAGCCCAATCGATGCAGATCAGAGTGTGTGCGCCACTAGAAGCTGATAATATATTTGTGCAATTGAATTTTTATTAGTGAATTTTTATTTCTATGTATATTATATATGAAAATGCCTGTACATTAATGTACATAATACTATTTCCTGTATGGGATGCCTATGATTCAGAGGTGGTTGCGAGAAATAAAAAATATAAAATTCCATTTCCAATTTGATAACTTTTCGTCGCAATAAGTAGTAAATGTTCATAAACGGCGCCCGATAGCATCGCCTTGATGTCTTGCTTCGTGCTGCTGCGCGTATCACTGTTGCGATTTGCGAGGGTCAACATAATCCGCGTTAGGCATTCGGCGCTAGTCTCGCCGTTTTGCGAACAAGTGCCCCGACTGGCCGGAGAACAAAAAAAAAATTAGTGACGTCGACGGGGGCAGTGAGCAAAACACGAACGCGAAAGACCGTATACCGTACGACATTATAAATACCCGTTATTAGAGAAGGATTAAAAACAAAAAGATACTTGAATAAAAATTAAGAAATTCTACGAGTAAGAAGAAAGAATCGGTGTTCGACAAACTTCCTCGTCTACCATAGTCTTTTTTCCTTCCCTACCCACCTTTTCCTTCACCCACCCCCCTCGCCCAATAAAATCATCTTCGCAGTTCTGTTTTCTCTCTGTTCTCTCCCGCGGTAGTGTGCGTTTGCTTCACGGAAGGTTCGAGCGAGTTTTAAACAAACGCGATATTTCTGATCCTTCGAGAACGCAATACCGAATCGCGGCGATTTACGCTCGCAAATCCCCAATCTATACTTAGCGGGGAGATTTTTTTTCTCTTTTTTCGTACACAGTACGCACAGAATATACGAGATAAAGGAAATCTGGCAGAGCTATAAGAGAGAGAGAGAGAGAGAGAGGGTGCGGAAAAAAAAACATACTTTAGTTTGGAGAAACGACACACACCACGGTGAATCGCGAATTTTGTGAAAAAGACGCGATCACGGGCGCGCTCGTGCGCAGGGCTGATACCCAACGCCACACCAGTACACCACTACTCGACTACACACCAACGATATACAAGAGTATTCTCGCTGTCTCACTGGCGAAGCTTCGCAACAACGTTCTCAATTTTTCGTCTGAAAACTTTGGGGCCGGAAAATCATTTCTCTTCAAATACGTAACAAGAAAATTACATACAACAGTGAATTCTTTCGATTAGTCGTTTAAATATAAATAGTCGAAGCTTACTACATCGTCGAAGCGAGGGGCCAACAGTGAGGGAGACGCCGAGGCAATCGACGGTAAGGAAAAAAAAAAAACACGCACGGTCCAATACATTTAGGGATGTCTACATGTACCAACTCGATCAATTGAATACTTTCGAACTTGAACTCGCGGTGGACAAATTTTTGTGGACCATTTTGATTTTTCATCACGAATTCAAAATTCTCAATTGTTCTTTTACTGTTTTGAGCTTGAACGTATCTTGCTCGTGAATCATCTAATGGCAAATAATTAACCTAGAAATTTCCGTCATTCGTGTCAAGCTTTGTCAGCCACGAGGTATTTATTTTCGAATAATCGGTATATTTGGGATCGGTCATAAAATTGCACTCTTATTAGATCGAGTAGAGACGCATCAATTTTTTTTTTTTCCTCAAATAAATTTGGCTAACGATTTTGTGAATTTGATAACATTTTCCAGTCGAGGGTATCTGCAAAAAGTAAAACTGCCCCAATGTCAAATGCAAAGTTTGTTTTGAAATTGGATTTTTATGTGCAATATTAATTGAAATAAAATTTCCAACATTTTGTGAAATTGATATGAACTTGGGTATGTTTGAATGTTTTAAAAGGTGGAGAAGCTCGGAAGAGGAGAAAAAAAACAAGGGGGTCAGATCGGAGGAAGAGTGGCAAGTGGGATATAAAGTCTATCGGTTGGACAGGAAGAAAGAAAGAGAAAGAAAGCACCATCAACGGAGTAAATAAAACGCGTTTTATAGAGTCCGATGTCTAGTGCTGAGGTGGTGGAGAGCTCCGTTGATCCCCCGGCTAAGAAGCGACGCGTTGCCGCAGCTGCAGCTACGTTGGCTGGTGGTGACGGAACGGCAAACATAACGGGTAACATGGCGAAGAACGGTTCGACGTCCAAGGGTCCGTTGGAAATCGACGAGGGGCTTTATTCGCGACAGCTTTACGTGTTGGGACACGATGCTATGCGACGAATGGCAACTTCCGACGTTTTAATCTCGGGATTGGGAGGTTTGGGTGTGGAAATAGCAAAAAATGTTATTCTCGGTGGAGTAAAATCTGTGACGCTGCACGATACTCGTGCGACTGAAATTGCTGATCTGGGTACACAATTTTATTTGACCGAGGCTGATATCGGTAAGAATCGAGCCGTCGCGTGTTGTCCACGCCTCTCGGAATTGAACAGCTACGTACCGACTCATTATCACGAGGAAAATCTGGACGAGGAATTTTTGAAAAAATTCAAAGTAATTGTTTTGACCGAGACGTGTTTGGAAGAACAAATTCGTGTATCTCGTATAGCTCGTAGTAACGATACAGCTCTCATTGTCGCTGATACTCGCGGTCTTTTTTCCCGAGTATTTTGTGACTTTGGTGAAAAATTCGTAGTGGTAGATCCAAACGGTGAGCCACCGGTTGGCGCGATGGTCGCAAGTATCTCGCGCGATGCTCAAGGAATCGTCGCTTGTCTCGATGACACGAGACACGGTATGGAAGACGGCGATTACGTAACCTTCTCCGAGGTACAAGGAATGACGGAGCTCAACGGTTGTCAACCGAAAAAGATCAAAGTTCTCGGTCCGTATACATTTAGTATCGGAGATACTTCGGAATATTCGGAATACGAGCAGGGTGGCATTGTAACTCAGGTGAAAATGCCGAAAACCTTGAGTTTTAAGAGTCTCGAGGAATCACTGAAAAATCCGGAATTCCTCATTTCCGATTACGGAAAATTCGATTATCCGGCGCAGCTTCATCTCGCATTTATCGCTCTCGACGAATTCAAGAAGAACAAGGGACAAATGCCTCGTCCGTGGAACACCGAGGATGCCAAGGAACTCGTGGAAATGGTTAAAAAAGCCAAGCTCGCGGCGGCTACCGATGTGGAAATAAACGAGGAATTGATCGAGACTTTTGCCAAAGTTTCAGCGGGTAATTTGAATCCAATGAACGCAACGATCGGCGGTATCGTAGCCCAAGAAGTGATGAAAGCTTGTTCCGGTAAATTTTCACCGATATATCAGTGGTTCTACTTCGACGCGATCGAATGTCTGCCCGCGGATAAGACGGAAATCACCGAGGACGATTGCAAAGCTTTGGGAACCCGTTACGATTCGCAAGTTGCTGTATTTGGCCGCAAATTTCAATCTAAAATCGGTAAACTAAAGTATTTCGTAGTAGGAGCGGGAGCAATTGGCTGCGAATTGTTGAAAAATTTCGCTATGCTGGGAGTAGGGGCTGAAAATGGTTGCGTCACGATAACCGACATGGATCTAATAGAAAAATCGAATTTGAATCGTCAATTTTTATTCAGACCCGCTGACGTACAAAAGCCAAAATCGGTGGTGGCCGCTCAAGCGGTAAAACGCATGAATCGCGATATGACGCTGGTTGTGCATGAAAATCGCGTGTGCGCCGAGACCGAAAAAGTCTACAACGACGATTTCTTTGAAGCTTTGGACGGTGTTGCGAATGCTCTGGACAACGTCGATGCTCGTATTTACATGGATCGTCGTTGCGTATATTATCGTAAGCCGCTTCTCGAGTCTGGTACACTTGGAACAAAGGGCAATACTCAAGTTGTCGTACCGTTTATAACCGAGTCGTACAGCTCGTCCCAAGATCCCCCGGAAAAAAGTATACCGATATGTACACTAAAAAATTTCCCGAACGCCATCGAGCATACTTTGCAATGGGCGAGAGACAGCTTCGAGGGTCTCTTCCGGCAGGCCGCTGAAAATGCAGCCCAATACATCGCTGATCCACAATTTGTGGAAAAAGCAATAAAATTACCGGGTGTTCAACCGCTCGAAGTATTGGAATCGGTTTACACGGCTCTCGTGGAGGAAAGACCGCGCAGTTTCGAGGATTGCGTCGCTTGGGCGCGTTGTCATTGGCAAGAACAATACAACAATCAAATTCGACAATTGCTCTTCAATTTTCCACCCGATCAAATAACATCGAGCGGCCAGCCTTTCTGGTCCGGCCCGAAGCGGTGTCCGGTACCCTTGGAATTCGACATCAACGAGTCCCTTCATTTGGATTATGTGGTCGCGGCGGCGAATCTAAAAGCGGCGGTTTACGGTATCGAAGCGAATCGCGATAGGAAATACATAGCTCAGCTTGTTTCCGGAATGGAGGTACCAAAATTCACACCAAAATCTGGTGTTATGATCGCCGAAACCGATTCTCAGGTTCAAGTTTCAAACGGCGGTGGTAACGTCGATCACGAGAGACTCGTCCACATACAAGAACGATTGCCGAAGCAAAATGAGCTCAGTTCTATAACGATTATACCTCAAGAATTCGAGAAAGACGACGATACGAATTTCCACATTGACTTTATAGTTGCTTCGTCGAATTTACGAGCGGCCAATTACAAGATTCCACTTGCCGACAGACACAAGAGTAAATTGATCGCTGGTAAAATAATACCGGCTATCGCAACTACGACATCCGTTGTCGCTGGTCTCGTTTGCTTCGAGCTCATCAAATTGGCGAGAAACGTAACCGATCTCGCCATCTACAAGAACGGCTTTGTCAATTTAGCTCTACCATTTTTCGGCTTCTC
This sequence comes from Campoletis sonorensis, assembly GCA_013761285.1. Classification (NCBI taxonomy): domain Eukaryota; kingdom Metazoa; phylum Arthropoda; class Insecta; order Hymenoptera; family Ichneumonidae; genus Campoletis; species Campoletis sonorensis. The sequence continues at coordinate 214,277 of JACEOJ010000108.1, forward strand.
CGAGCCTATATCAGCCCCCAAACTCAAGTATTACGACACCGAATGGACCCTCTGGGATCGTTTCGAAGTCAAGGGCGAACTTACTCTCAAAGAATTTTTGGATTATTTCAAGGACCAACACAAGCTCGAGGTCACCATGCTTTCGCAAGGTGTCAGCATGCTTTATTCCTTCTTCATGGCCAAAGCCAAGTGTCAGGAACGTATGGCTCTACCGATGTCCGAGGTTGTCAAAAAAGTATCCAAGAAAAAGCTTGAGCCACACGTTCGAGCTCTCGTATTTGAATTGTGCTGCAACGATTGCGACGGTAACGACGTCGAGGTTCCCTACGTACGCTACACTCTACCCTGATTCTCCATCGACGACAACGTGCATCTATCGAGTAGTCGCCAATCTATTTTCATCGAGCTTGAAACTTGAGAAACGGGACACGATCATCGATTCACTTCGGAATACTCGATGATTATCTTTTAAAATCATTTAAATAGTATAAGAAACACAACAAAAAACAAGAAAAAAATTGAAAAAAAGATTGAAAAAAAAAAACTAAACTCGAAGAAGGATTTAGCCTGTAGTCATTTCTACAAATTTCTATTTTACGATACGGGAAATGAAGAAAAAAACCAAACGAGTTGAAAAAAATCAAAGTGATAAAGCACAGAAAAATAATTGTTGAAAGAAAAAAAAAACGAGAAATGCGAGAAAAATATAATAATCTTTTGTGTATAAGACTAACCGAGCCTACTCATCATTTCGAAAGGGTTAAATGCGTGTGAAATTGTATTTTTTTTTTGTTTCTGTTCGGAGCTCCTAAGCTCTTTTCTTCGAGGATCATCACCGTGCGTACACGTGCATTCGTTTTCTTTTTCCCCAAAATCGTAATTACGATTTCATGAAACGAAGTAATTGGCTGAAAAAAATACCCTCTCTCCCGTTGCGTTGAGAATTCTATAAATTCCGGAAGCATAAACTTTGCTGTTCTATGTGTATTTAAGCTCAAGTGTGAATTAAACGAGTAGTAAAATATACATCACGGGTCTAGAGGGATTTTGAAAGAACATTAACAACAATGTTTTTTCTACAAGACTACAAGTTGGAAAAAAGCCTCTGAGAAAGATGTAGCCTATTGCGATAACGGATGGAAAAAGAATGTCTTCTTGCCCTCCATTCTCTTTTTGCTACGGGATTCTATAGAAAGAATAAAACATATAGTTGTGTTTTGATCGTTTAGCGATTGCGTAATAATCGAATTCACAATTTTCCATAAGCATTGGAAAAATCTTAGTCCACCGTAATTTCAAGTGTCACGATTTTAGAAAGAATATTCATTGTTATTGCGGGGCATGAGATTTGCTTGTTGAAAATAATGGTGAATAATAAGAGTGTGAATTTCGAAAATACTTCAAGTCTTGGCAACGAGGATCGTCGTCGCTCAATCTCGACGACGTTAATATTTGCTGCATTTAACTTTGTAACGAAAATATTTCTTTTCATTGAAAACGAAGGCTTTTGCTAAAGGAAACAATATTATAATTCTAATAAAGACAAGTGAAAGAACAATTGATCATAATTTTATTTCTCCTTTTCTACTTTCCAAAACTTTCCGAATAATCCGAACGAATTACGTGTATACTCGAAATCTTTATCGCTTGAGGATTTTTTTTTCCTCCATGAATTTCGAATTTCGCGGCAATTTTTGTACGGCAATTGTTCCCCAGATGACACTACTGGTTGGAGCAACGCTTTTGGAAATGCGGCAAAATCATAGAATGAATTTTCGAGGTTAAATTCGTGTAGTAGAAAAACGGCGCGAAAATGGCACAACGCTCGATCACGTATGTAATTGTCAAAATTAAATAAATTCCTAATTACTCTCCTGCGAAATTGAAATAATGTTTTGTCTAGAAGTAGTGAGATAGCCAGCACAGACAAATAATAACCTTTTCGCGACAGATCCTTCTTCAAGAAATCCACCGAAAATGGAGATAAGAATGGCACTGTGTCGGAATCGAGGTACGTCCCCTTCATAATAAACAATTTGATTTTCGTATCGTAGTTAATTTCTCAAATCGTGTAAATGTTCATTCATAAGAATGACGAGTTTATTGAATCTTTGTGCGATCGCGCGAGCGCATATTTTAAGAGCGCACTTGACAAAACTGTCAATACAAAACTCGACGCTGTATAAAATAAAGATTAATTGGGTCCACATTGACAACAGTAAACAGAGCAAAGATAAAGTTGCTGCAAATTTGAAGGATGGTAAAAGAAAAAGGGACGACAATGGCAGTGGTAGCAGCAGTTCTAGGTAACATTTGCTAAAAAAAAAACATATTTCACTCAACTATTTTTGTGTTACAAAATTTGTCACTGTTTCTTCAATTGCAGCTCTCCGCCGCCTAAAAAAATTTTACCCAGTCCCAAAGCAACAGCCCAAAAGAAAAAATCGAATTCTGCAAAAAAAATATTGCCTTCTCCAAAATCAGTACAAAACGAAGAAAACAAGAAACCCAGCGATGACGAAACAGAAAAAACAAACAAAAATGAAAAGGAGAACAAAGTTGGAGGAGAGTCTCCAAAAAAACAGGGTGAAAAAGAAGATGGAGTAGATTTGGAGAAGAAAAATGTATCAGGGAAAAAGAAAATAGCTAAGAAAAGGGCCAGAATAATTCGAGAAGACTCCAGCGACGACGAAGGTCACTTGCCGGTAATATTTTTACTATTGTTGTTGAATGTTATTATTGTTTATATTGTTATACCAAGGTCTGTAGAACCTTCTGTTGTGACTACATACAATGGGTTTTTGGTATTCCTCGGCAGTTGCCGGACAGTCCGGCAAAGCATCAGGATAACGCTGATCCTGCGAATGGAAAATCACAAGCAAAAATATTGTCAGAAAGCGAATCTGAGGAGGAACTTGTAAAAAAAGATGAAGCCATTGAGCCCAAAGTCACGGAGGAAAAAACGAGTGAACCGAGCGACAAAAAAAAGTCAAGTCCTAAAAAAGAAAAATTGGAAAGCAAATCTCCCAAAATGATAAACAACTTTTTTGGTAAATGCAATACAATCGGCTTACTTGAAAATTTTTTTTCCAAATACGCAACAATACAAGTTACAAATTTTTTACAGCTCCTCGGCAGAAAGATGCAAAAAATAAACTTTTGGACAAAAAGAACGAGAGTCCCGCGTACAATCCGAATTCATTGAAATATCATCCCATAAACGATGCTTTCTGGAAGAGAGGAGACAAGTAAGTGGGAGCAAAGCCCTGAGAAAACGATGTAATTTATAATATAACGATGAATAAATGTGAATTTTGTAATCCAACAGAGTGCCTTATATCGCGCTCACGAGGACCTTGGAGCTGATTGAAGAAACGAGCGCAAGATTAAAGATGATAGAGATATTATCAAATTATTTTCGCTCGTTAATCGTCCTGAGCCCCGAAGATCTTTTGCCGAGTGTATACTTGTGTCTTAATCAACTTGCCCCAGCGTACGAAGGTCAAATTACACAAATAACGATCATTAGATATAGTATAGTTGTAGTATAAAAAGCGTTTGCGAATTTTTTTCTCCAATTCCCTGATTTACGGAAATTTGCAGGTCTCGAACTGGGAATAGCTGAAACAACGTTGATGAAAGCGATAGCACAATGTACCGGACGAACCTTGGCTCAAATAAAATTAGACGCTCAAGAAGCTGGAGATTTGGGCGTAGTTGCAGAGGGGAGTCGCTCGAATCAAAGAATGATGTTTCAGCCGGCTGCTCTAACAGTTTCTAACGTGTACACGAAATTGAAAGAAATTGCTCAGATGACTGGAACTTCGGTAATATATTGATATTGAATTATGAATTACAGAGAAATTCTTGCGGAAAAAAAGTTTTGCTTCATCAATGTGTTTAATTCAACAGTCCGTGGGTAAGAAAGTCGACAGAATTCAGTCGCTGTTCGTCGCTTGTCGTTTCACAGAAGCGAGATATCTCATTAGGTCTTTGGCGGGGAAGCTTAGAATAGGATTGGCGGAACAATCGGTTTTGCAAGTATGTCAATAACTATAATTCATATAACGTTGATATATAATTCGCGTTGACTCGAATAATCGATGTTTTATTACTTCTCAAAGGCTCTTGCTCTCGCATGTGCGATGACGCCACCGGAACAAGAATATCCGCACGAAATTTTGGACGCGAGTAAAAAGATGGGAAGCGAATCGTTTAAACAAAAATACGACGAAATAGCGCTTATAGTAAAAACGACTTACTGGTAAGTTAAAATTTCCCATCTGCTGCGAATGAAAAACGAAAAATCATGTTTCACCTTTCATTGTATGTCCACCGTTTAGCGAGTGCCCAAATTTCGACATGGTAGTGCCAGTCTTGCTGAAAGATGGCGTGAAAGCTTTGCCAGAAAAGTGTAAGCTCACGCCGGGAGTTCCACTGAAACCTATGCTTGCACATCCGACGAAAGGTGTCCAGGAGGTTTTGAGGCGGTTCGAGGGTCTTGAGTTTACCTGCGAATGGAAATATGATGGCGAACGCGCTCAAATTCACGTTGCCGAGAACGGTGACGTTAGTATATACAGTAGAAACCAGGAGAACAACACGAGCAAATATCCCGATATTATTGGTAGAATGAAAAATACTCGAGGCGACAATGTCAAAAGTTGTATATTGGATTGCGAAGCGGTCGCTTGGGAACGTGAGAAGAAACAAATATTACCGTTTCAAATTCTTAGCACGAGAAAGAGAAAGGTATTGGGAAATTTTATATTCTGAACATTTGACTTGATTGTGACTTAAATCCATTTTGGAATAGCTGTATTCGTTAATCTTTAACAAAAAAAAAACACATTTTATTTTTGTTTTTTTTTTTCAATCATTCTTCAAGGACGCCAACGAGGCTGATATCAAAGTCCAAGTATGCGTTTTCATGTTTGATCTATTGTATTTTAACGGCACAGCTTTGGTCAAAGAGCCATTTGCAAAACGTCGTGAATTACTGCGAGAAAACTTCAAGGAAGTCGAGGGAGAATGGTATTTCGCAACGAGCCTCGACACAACGAAAATGGAGGAGGTTCAAGATTTTCTGGAAGTTTCCGTAAAAGGTAAAATGTCCTAATATGATCCTTTGATGTTTGTCACTTTTGTTATTATGGCAGTTCAATACACTTTTCATTGAAGGAAATTGTGAGGGGCTCATGGTGAAGACTTTGTACGAAGACGCGACTTATGAAATTGCTAAAAGATCCCGTAACTGGCTTAAACTGAAGAAGGACTATTTGGAAGGAGTCGGAGACACCCTGGATGTCGTCGTTATAGGTGGTTACATTGGAAAAGGCAAAAGAACCGGAACGTACGGCGGATTTCTTCTCGCTTGTTACGATCAAGAGAACGAAGAATATCAGAGTCTTTGTAAGGTGGGTAAGAGGAAAAAGGTGGAAAAATGGTGGATTTACGAGTGGCGAATTAAACTCAAATTACAAATGTACAAATTGAAAGAAATATATTTTTTTATTGTTTGCAGATTGGTACGGGATTCAGTGAGGAAGATTTACAGAAATACACGGAAGTTCTGAAAGAAAAATTGATACCGCAAGCAAAATCGTATTATAGATACGACAACGCTCATGAGCCGGATCACTGGTTCGACGCTTCCCAAGTTTGGGAAATCAAATGCGCGGATCTTTCTTTATCGCCGGTGCATAGAGCAGCTGCAGGAATCGTAAGTTGAATTACATCTGCCTATTGTTCGGCTCGATTTAAACTGCTTGAGCACATATTATTCACTTTGTTCTCTCAGGTCGATCCGGAGAAAGGAATATCATTGAGATTCCCACGATTTGTTCGTGTCCGCGAAGACAAAAATCCCGAAGACGCAACGTCGGCTCAGCAGGTCGCGGACATGTACAAGAGCCAAGAACAAATAATGAATCAAACGTCAACATCGAAAGTCAACGACGAAGATTTTTATTAACCAATCGTGTCAATTAATTGAATATAAATGTATCTTTGTCACTTTGTAGAAAATAAAAATGATGTATAAATTTATTCTTCGTAAATTGCATTTACAATTATTTTGAGGCGGGAAATTCGTAAAATTGGAAGTCAGCGCCACCCGTCGAACTGTAGAGGATAGAGGAACTACGGTCTCTTACGATGCAAAATCATAATATAGTGTCGAATCTTATTGAATCGGGTGAATCGGGATATCGGGAGCAGTGGCAAAAGTACGTGGTGAAAAATAAGCTCAGTACGTAATAATAAATAATTTGACGATTCGCCGTATTAACAAAGTGATAATATAAAAACCTACATATCGTTGTTGTACGATTATTAATTGAAAAGAAAAAAACGTGAATCATATTGACATATGTACGGGTTTCAGTGCGGTAATGTCTGCGCATACATTTTCACAAAAGGTTTTTAAGCCTACTCCGCCACAAAAGGGCAGTTTTCCTCTGGATCATCAGGGCTATTGTAAACGTGTTATGATAAAATACATGCGATGCTTACAAGAGAACAAGAGCAACAACACACCCTGCAGGGATGTCGCTAAGGATTATCTCGGATGTAGGATGGACAATGATCTTATGGCTCGCGAGGAATGGACCAAGCTCGGTTTCGGCAGCGACAAGGAACAGCTAGCTGCAACCCAGACGTAACGATACACCGCTATTACAACAACAATAATAAACAAAAAAAAAAGAAAAATATTCGTGCGAATTAACCGTGATAGGAAAAAATAATATATTAAAAAATAACAGAGATAGCAATTGCTCGAAAACTGAAAATCCCATTGTCAATCGAGAATTATCCTGGTAAGGTAAAACATTCGAGAGCGATACGCTACACCCATAATATCTAATTCGAATATTGGAATAAAAGCATCCAACAAATGTGCTTGTAGATTCGTAGTTTTGGAGAAAAAATAAGCTGGGAAAGAGGAAAATCTAGCTAAATATCGTAGAGCAGCTTTGGTAGCAAAATAAAATTGATGCATTTCTGCAGATAAACGCATTTGCTTTCATGTTTTTTTGTACCGAATAAATCTGCGAAGCAACAAAAAAAATTGCATATCTCAATGATAACGAATCTAGAACGAACAAAGCATTTCAGAGCTGCTTTTAATGCTGATATTTTCATCATTTTTGCTCACGCATCGTCGAAATATTACACCAATAACGAATAAGAGGGAAAAAGAATCAAAGGTTGGTTAAGAAAATAGTTCACGATAGAGTTAGATTCGATAGAAGCACGAGGAATTAAAATCTGCCGAACCATCGCCGGACTCAACGATATTAACATATATATATATATATATACACACACAAATAGAGAACAAATAATTGATCGTGTGATACGAAAATTTGCAAGTGCGCTTAGAATTACACAATAATAAAAGAAGCTCAAGTCAAGGAGAAAGAGTGAGAAAAAAGTCATTGATCGACGACATAGAGGAATAAGAAAGAAAATAAATTTGAAAAAAAAAAAGCATTAAAAATGGATTCACGAAAAAAAGTTCTCATCGGTTGTACGGGAAGCGTAGCGACCATCAAATTGCCATTGTTGTGCGACAAACTGTGGCGCAATAATTTGGACATTCGCGTCGTGGTGACCGAGCACGCTAAGCATTTTCTCAAAGATGCCGAGTTGCCACCCGGTACTCAGATCCTCTCGGATACCGTAGAGTGGGCGGCTTGGCAAGGACGCGGCGATCCTGTACTCCACGTCGATCTAGCCAAATGGGCTGATATTTTTGTCATTGCTCCGCTGGACGCCAATACTTTGGGAAAGTTGGCTAATGGAATATGCGACAATATACTGACCTGCGTTGCCCGCGCATGGGATACCAACAAGCCGTTGCTCTTTTGCCCGGCAATGAATACAATGATGTGGGAACATCCGGTCACCGCCCCTCAGGTACTCGAGAAAAATTCGCTCCTCGCTCGGCAATTGGAGAGAAAAATTTATTTTCATAACATAATTACTCTACTATACTCTGTCGTTGATTAATGCTTATTGCTTAAAATATTCAAAGAATAATTGTATTATTTTGTGATTGAAGGTCGACAGGCTCAAGTCCTGGGGATACAAGGAAATCAGCTGCATAACAAAGACTCTGATGTGCGGTGACACCGGAATCGGTGCAATGGCCGAAGTCGACACGATCGTTCAGGCGACGCTCAGATGCCTCGTCCCTTGGGATTCGTACCCATCGCCCGATTTACGTTATATTAGATCAGAATAAACGTGACGAGATATTCTTGCACGAAGAAACCAAATGAATAAATAAATTTTAAAAAGATTATTGCACGCATCGATGCAAGCACGAAAAACTTAAAAAAATATACGATATATTGTTGAAGCCGTTGTAGAAAATGGATAAATAAATTTTCCGCGTGTTTGTAATCGCAGTATTTGTTTTTCCTAAACGATCCACTAAATTTGAAGGAATAAAACCAACACAAAAGATGCTTTTGAATTTTCGTTCTTTATTATTATACATATATAAAAAGATTCGTCGATCGCGTACTTGGATCGAGCCCGTTTGTAAAAGTCTTTTCCGCTCTTGCGATTGCGAAAACTTCTATCCGTTATTATATTATTGTTTTTGTTTTCTCTTTTCACGGACATTTCACGGTGTATAAATTTATAAATATATTTTTATCCGACATAGTCATTCGTTATTTTACAATATACATAAATCCATCCTATTTCGATATATTGCCTAGCTATGTTTAATTTTTATTTCTTCGTTTTTTTTCCTTCCATTAACATAAAATATCACAGTTTATAAAACTGATGCACTCCGTTGATTTTTTTCTTTTTTTTTTTTCTCATCAAAGTGCTATTAGGTCATATGTGAATGTGCTAAAAAACTACAAGAAGAATCATCCCTCGGATTTTATTTAGTTCCTCGGAAACGAAACGTACTACCTATCGCCGAAAAAATCCGGTATAAATTAAATATTGAACTAGTTGCGATAAAATTTGTATACATGAAATAATAATAATAATAATGATAAAAGACTTTTCAAAAAGTATGTATAAAAATACTCGTTGAGGATGCAATAGCATAAACTCGACTTTGGGGGATCGATAATCGATACAGAATGTAGAAAAAAGAACAAAAAAAACATCTCTTTTCATAACTATTTGGCAGTATGACATTTCGTTATTTTAAATATAGTTTGATCTAAATATTTGACGCTCAATAGAGTACGAAGACGTACGCAGGAGGCACGATTTTTCGTGGCAGTGCTAAAACATTATGTTGGTTTTGTTTGTTTGTTGATCGAACGGTCGCGTGTAAAACTAAAAACGAAAGAGGAAAATAAATGTCTGTTGTCGATAACGCGCCGCGATCATCGATTGGAATAATAGATTAAGTATAAAATGGAGATTCTTCTCCGTTCTGTGGATAGAAAAGGATAAAATAACAACCGATGAATACGAGAATTGCGAGAGAGTCGATCGATTTACAAGGCACTAAAAAAATCTTCATTATCGCAATAACGTTGTGTTTTTTTATATTTTTTTTTTACAACCTCTCTCGCGCGCGCGTTGCAACGATAAGGACGAATATAAGGATAACGGGGGAAAAAAAAGAATCGATTTACGATATCCTGATCGAAATGAGCGATAAAATCGTTAGTGTCGCAATAACGATAGAACCGGCGACATTTCGCCTTTGCGAACTGCTCAGTACGACTCTCGCTCTGCCCGGAAGATCTACGTCGTTCGTCTCCATTTCGGGCTCGCAACCCATCCAGAACGGTGCCGATGGTTTTTGTCGAGCGTGAGCGACTTTCATTCTCATATCGTCGAATTCCCAGTAACCTTTGCCCTTGAAGAAGTACGTCTTGCCTGATGTGATTGACAATGTGAAAAAATATTCGAATTATCTTTGGTTTCATTCGGCGAGTAGGAAAGGAAATAATTTATTATCAATCGTACCGTCTGTCCATTGGAAGACCGTATCGATGTTGTATCCAACACCCGCGAACATGCACATATCTCTTGGATAATCGAGCTCCACGTAATTCATTGACTCGTCAAACCTGTTGAAGGGAGAAGGGAGAAGGAGAAGATTGAATATAAACGAAAATAGTGAAAAGCAAAATAAGAATAAAGAGAAAACTTGATCGAACCTCCAGTACTGAGTACCACTGAAAAAGTACGTTCGGCTGTTGTGTCCCCAGACCATGGCACCGTCGATTTTTTTCAAATCTTTCGGAAGACCTATCGAACTTATACGTTGCGGATAACCGGGCATTATATTGTGTCCGTGAAATACATAAAAGTACGCTCCAATGAAAAAGACAATCTTCTTGTCGAGTCGCTCGTAAACAGCGTCCACGTGATCGATGTCTTCGGGAAGATTGAATAAACGCGTTATCTCCGCTGGATAACCTTCGTAGAGGCCATTATCGCCGATCCTCCACAGGTACTGAAAATAATTCAACATTAATGTTCAGAACAAAGTTTAATCGATCGCCACATTCGGAAGAGCGAACTTACCCGTCCCTTGAAGATGTAAATCTCTCGTCGTATAACACTAATGGCATCGTAGCTGGTGTCACACTTGTCGGGAATATCGTCCCTGGGTGTTGGCCGATACCGATGTCTAGGTCTGTAAGTGGGAGCGACACTGGTGCTGGTAGTGCTCGGTGGAGGATGATGTCTGTGAGGTTTTCGCGTTCTCGGTGGTCGATAGTCGGGTCTTTCGGTCCTGTAATCTGGTTTTATGGGATAACGATCGCGAGGACGTCCGTACCTGTCGTCCGGATAGTGATTGGGTCGGGTCACGGGTCTCCATGCTCGCCGACTCGTGGTCGTTCTTTGGGTCGTCGTACTCGTTGTCGTCGAGGTAGTTGTTACCGGTGGTACTTGACCACTCGGAAAATTCGCCCATAATTTTTCTTCGGAAGCACCTGCGAACCAACGCGATCAAAATCTTCAGAATAACCGTTGAATCAACGTGTCATTGAAATCGAAGAGTCATAATGAGGTTTTTCAATGCTTTCACAAATAAAACATATTGCGAGTTGATGTACTTAATATCTACGGTTCAGGGTATGACTGGTACTGACCGTACATCTGCTCGATTCCATGTCTGTCGTCCTCGGGGAGTTTGTAGTCTTTGGTCAATCCCTGGTACCAAGGGTACATCAGGGCACCGCGCACCGAACTATGGGCCAGACCGAGCGAGTGACCAAATTCATGGGCGGCTACCGCGAAAAGACTTGTTCCTGTAACAGAAAAATATTTTCATTTTTTTTTAACCGCCTATTAATAGGGATTTTTATTTGTATGAAAATAGGAATTAAATGAGATTTCGGTGAAGAGGAGAGCAGATAAAAGAGGTAAAAATTGGTGTGTTTCGAAGTAACGATGCAAACACATAACGCTTTGTCGAAGGTGAGAGCGTTGATAGTTTTTTCCGGGCAATTGCGTCGAAGATTGGAGCGCCAGATACTCTCGCTCGCTCGTTTTTCCCATCGCTTCCTTAACTCTTTTGTCTCCAGCTGGCTTTTCCAATACACGATCTTTTTCTACAATTCCGCGCAGTGCTTCCTTCATCTACCACTTGTATTTCTCCTCCTCCTCCTTCGTCTTCTCTTCCTCGTTCCTCTTTACTTCTATGTCCTCGTTTCTTGCACGCTCTTACGGTTGAGAAAATGCGGACAAGTTTTTGTTTTGTTTTCTTCCAACTCGCATTTTCTCTCAAATTCCACTTGATTCTGCGAGACTGTCGAGTTTGCTCGTAGTTTCAAACAGCCATGGGGAGTATTTTGCCCCTTTTCCGATTTTCGTTACAATTTACCCAGTCAACGAATTTATGATCGACAACTAAAATGTCCCAACATTTCTATCGTTTTCCGAGGGCTCACCTCGCAATATTTAGACTAGCTGACATAAAAGAGAAAGAGAGAGAAAAAGTATCTCCGTTACACCCAATAGAATGATATTCAAATTCTCAACATTTTCCACGTAAATATTTCTCTCCTGATCGCCGGCAAATGCACAAGTGTATAAATACGATCCGCAACGGTGATTCGTGGAGCAAATAAAATGGAACATTACATACGATATACCTATTACGGTGGAATGTAATATGTAGCAAAGTTATTTTTCCGCTTTTATCGTGTCACAAACTTTTCAAATATCCGACTTTGAATAAAGATGAGGAGAATTTCATTTATTTGCTCTCATCTTTGTTATCTTTCATACCAAATTCTTTATTTTCATCAAGGACAAATTAAATTTGGATTTCCTGGAATAATTTTAATCATAGAGTTTCTTTCTCGTAAAAGAATTTTTTCGACACACAAACCGTTTTCCTTGTCCCACGAATCGCTACAGCATAATAAAGGATCAATTTCTAAAATTTGAGAGTACAATACGATCTACGATTCACAATATTGCAGCGGAAGAGGTAACTTCTTAACGAGGAAACTTGTTTCTCTGGAATTAGCAAAATTCACTCGAACTGCTTTTGCTTATACGTTTCAAGGACTAAACACGTTGAACCGAGTTTCAGACTCGAGGATATATCCTTCGGGCCGAATGCGTGAGCTTGAAACATGGAAATCATATTTTAAAATTGCATTTTATTTTTCACTACCTACCCCAACCCTTTTATTGACCATTCATTTTTATCTTTTTATACTAATTCTTTTACATCCTCTAATCGATAAACCGCAATAGTGTAGAACGAGGCTCGAAAAACGCGATAATCGATAAAGCATTTATCCGTCTGGAGATAAAAACGGGCAGAGGGAGGAGAGTTTGAGGCAAGGAATAGTCTGACAATGTGAGGGTAGTTTTCTTTTTGACCCACTTGGCATCGTATCAAAATGTACAAAAGTACTATTTCTCAATTTACTTTGTAGCGGGTATCGAGAGATAGACACCGATGAAAAGTACAACTTTTGTGAAGAGGAATGGAATTCTTGTGTATAGATGGTAGGTACGAAAATATAAAAAATTCACATAAAACGATGAAAATGGGAAAAAAAAAGCGTCGAGACAAAACGACGAGTTTTTTGAACTTTAACGTTTTATTGAACATTTAATTGATTGCCAATCGCGCAATGGAGAGAAGTGGAGAAAATAGAAAATATTTTTCGAACCAAGTGAATTTATTGATTGTGAATCATTTTTTTGTATTTATTTGGCAATTGATGATGAGGATCGATGGTGTTGAGTGAGAAAGTGAAAAGTAGAAGAATAAATTTACACACCTTCCTCATTGCTGTCGTTCTCCAGGAGCCATATTTCTTCCTCGTCGAAATGCGCGTCACCTCCGCGATCCCGTCCGGGAAAAAAAGCGTGCGCCAAAATTTGACCTCTGCCATCGAATGGATATCCGTCGCCGTGATAACCCCTGATCAGAAAGAAAAACAATCTATAAAAATCTATAAGAAGAAGGTTGTGACATGGCTTGAAAACCACTTTCATTCTCTCGCATGATTTTCTTTCAATTTTAGCATTCCCGCATGAGACGAAAAGAAAAATTCGTCGGAAATTTCGTTTCGTATATGAGATCCAGAGCAAAAATCGCTGCAATCTTTGTCACTAGGTTCATTAATTTGGCCTGAACCGTGCACGCAGTCCGTATACAGTGGAAGGAAATGGCGTTTCGTGCGGACGAAAGAGAGCGTTGACGATGGCAATTGTTTACCCCCATAAGCATACAAATTACCGGCTTTATCGAGCCAGACGGGAGGACAAACTTTTTTATTCTCTCACTGTTGTCCCATTTGCTTTGGTACTAATAGCTTTTTTGTTATTCCTCGAATAAAAACGCCTTTTGATACGAATTATTGGAAGACGCGATAATTGTATAAATGCGCGCTAATTAAGGCGTCATTTAATTCAAATAAAATTACGAGTCGAAATTGTGTGCATACTGAAAATGGAATGAAAATTAAGTAATATTTCGGTTACGTTAAAAAGCAGCTTTCACATTTGTTACCCCCTTTTCATTTCGTTCGGCTGAAATATGAATAATTTTCATGAAAAAAAATGCAACCGATATTTCCAAGAACCCTTCCTACCCGAGAAAAGGAAAAAGAATTACGGAAGCGAATGTTCACGGAAAAGTGCAGCCAGAACACACATATGTATAAATATAAAAGGACCAAGCAGCGCGCACAGCTTCCTACGAACTCTCGCTCGGGATAAGAGTAGTTTACAAAAGTTACACGGATCCCATCTGTCGACCATCAACGAGATACCGTACGAAACGAATTTCTGTATGCTGCAAATACCGAGTGGCGAAAGAAAGAAAAACAACGTTCATTGAGAAAGATGTGAGAATTTCGAAGAGAAATAAATAAAAGGGAAATACGCATGCAGTCACGAATAAAAAGAAAACAATAATAATACTTAATTAGACTGAACTAAAGTGAAAATCATTACAAAGATAAGGACTTAGATATTTTTTTCCATTGTTTTGTCTGTTTTCAATAATAGCTCGGCCAGATGAACGAGAAAATAATATTTGGATTATATACGTTGAATGTGAAGGTAATTGAATGAATAAGTATAAAGTATTAAACAAATTCACGGAACGTTTATTAGCAATAACAGGGAAAAAAAGGTTTTATCGTCGGGAACGAAAAATCCTCATGCGACCGTTAGAACTCAATTCTCGCCGTACTTGCATGGCTCTCCAGGGAAAATTCACTCCTTGCTCTGTCCCGCGGGGTTTCTCGAATTTGCATTCGAAACGCGTTTCCGCGGAAGCTCTTGAATTCAACCATTTATTATACGAATAGTGTTTTGCGCACTGAATTAGTACGAGCCGAAAATATATCTCGCGTAACGTGATGAACCGCGCAGAAAAACAAAAAGCAACTAACACGCTCTTAATGCGAACCTATTTTATCTGTTAATACGTGTGAAAAAAAATCGCTTCCAACAAAAAAGGGATTCGAAAAATGTTCGATGCATTTCCGAAGAATTAAATGGTGCAGCACTCACCGATGGAAATAAACCAATATGTCCGCCTGGTCGCTGTTAATCTCCTGGAAGGTCAGCTTCGAATTGATCGCCCAGAGATTCAGTGCTTTGCTCAGTTCTCTCCTCACACCCCCGGTTTCCAGGCCACCCGGTTGTTCCGTTCGTAAACTAGAAAAATTGCCAAATACCACATTGCCAATATTACTACACACGTTCGTTCAATTTGTAGGTGAAAAAAAAAAAAAATTAAAAAAAGAAGCAACGCTCGCGAATGTAATATTTGATGTCACCGGAAGTCGCAGCAGGCTGGAGACATTCAAGAATGAATGGAATTGAATTATTTTGACAGAAGACAGAATTATAGTATTGAAAAGTCAATAGGAGGGATGAGAAAGAAAGAGAGAGATAGAAGACATGAGGAAATACACATGCACGTATGAGAGTTACAAGGGAGAATTTTCGATGCGTCGCGGGAGTTTTCGACGTGAATCCAACATCCAGGAACGCGAGAAGAGCGCAATGAGTGAAAGAGCGGGAAAGAGCGGGGAAGATAGCAGGGAATGGGATTCGCCCGCGGTTGTTTCTCCGGTATCTCATTGTTCCAAGGAATAAAAGATCCCTCTTCTTCCCGCATATCCCATATTCATATAGTGGCGTTGATTGTGCAATAACCGGCGCAAAGAACGCTAAAGAATACAAGCCGTGGAAGGAAACAAGCGGGTTTGTATATGTAAAAAATTCAACGTCGTTATCCATATAGGAATAACGTAAAAAAGTTATTTTTCCATGTATCACTCTCGCGAAGATGACAAAAGCATGGGAATCTCATTTTTCAATAGACCGAAAAACATCGAATCGAATTTGTATCAATTTGATAGTATGTAAATTTTAAATCCTGCTGAATCCTTTAAACGCAGGAATTTGAAAAGAATTCGATAAAAATGAAAAAAAAAGTGAGGTGTGTAGCGGCGGAAACCGTAGAAAATTGATCTTGTCCCGCGCGATGTGCATAAATGCCAAAAAGAAGAAAAAAAAAACAAATAGGAATAGAGAAAGAATCGCGCAAAGAGGTATATATGAAAATAAAAAAAATGAAAAGGTGAGTGAGTGACGTGTATGACGATCGATTCCAGCTTTCGAGAGATTCGAAAGAACGTCGAGTGCGGGGCCTGCGAATAAAACGCTGACAACGCGGATCGGCGCAAGCGCACGGATACATAACGTTATTATCCGTGTACGGGGCTAATATGAGAGAGATGCACTTGACGCGGGATGCCGGGATTTGCGAAGGAGTTTGGGTTTGGATCGTCGAGTGTTCGATCGAGCACCAAAAGTTACGTCCTTTTGTTATTCGAAAGCCCTTGATTCGGGCGCGTATCATAGCCGCGCGCGATCATAGCACATAATATGTTAAATATATGTGCGGGAGGAGGATTAATTGGGCGGTAAAAATAGAGCACGGCGAAAGAAGCGAAGAATGGGGAAAGAGCTGAAGAGAGAATGAGAAATTCGATCGCATCGGAGGGGCGCAACCTATAGATTTGTACACTCGATCAATCTCACGAGTTCGCGTTGGTACTGCCCGTGACACAATGCCGCCGCGTTTCGCTATATTCACGATCGAGAACTCTTGACCAAACTCAAACTCTCCTTCGCCTTGTCCTCTCGTCCTCCGATACGAGCCATTCGTCGAGAGGTTTATTAACAACAAACCACCGCGCGGTATTGTCACGACGATTGACGAGTCGAGTAAATCATTTCGTCGAGTGCAGGATGAGATGCGATCGAGTGAGAATTGTCTCGGAAGATTAAACGTCCTTCGTGCGTGTTATCGAACGAATAATTCGCTTAATCGAGTGTCGTCTCTCGCGTGTCATCCATTTTATTCATTCTTTGATATTTCCAATCGTTCAATTATTATTATTATTATTTTATTATTTGCTTTGGAAATTATTTGACCGGTGCGTCCTTAAAATTGTCCTTTACGAATGTCTGCTGGCAAAGCCTGCAGACGCGCGGTGGATAGTAAATCATTGTGGAAATAAAATATTCTTGCTTCCTCTTTTGGTCCTGCACACACGGATTAATACGAGTTCGCAATGAGAAATTCCCGTAGACGAGCAGAGGCAAAACTTGGGACGTGAAAATCTGGCTGGGTGCGCAGTCGTCCGTGTGTTAACGAAATTGTAGAATATACGAGGAGAATCGTTGACGCTCGGATGAAGAGGCGTTGAAAGCAGAGAGAGAGAGAGAAGCCGATAACGAACGAGATTTATCGGGCCACGAGAGGTTGCGAATTAATCGGAGAACGTTGAATTCCTATACGCTCGGGATTATACACACTTTTTTTTTCTTAATTATTCCCCCAAGTCATTGGAACTTTTGAGTATACATTTTTTGTTTGTCAAATTTGCGTGAAAATGTTGGTTGGGCTATAAATTGAACGATCCACAATTTCGGAATATACACAAGCTTGGAGCAAGTCTCGTTTTTCACTCGACGCAAGCTTCCGTACTCGTTTGCGTAAATCACCATTAGTTCGATAGCGCAAATAATTTGAAATATCTCAATAAATTCCTTAAAAAAAATTGTTAGCACCATCCTCGTCTCGATGTCATGAACTTCATGAACGTGTTGGTTTACAGCATTTTCCGGTGCCTCGAGCTATTCAGTTGTGTTGTCAGAGTTTATGATTTTGCATTGAATTTTATTTGTTTCATCACGCAAGGATAAAGCGTATGCGGTGCTATTTTAATCCACCTGCATCCACCCTAATTCTTCATTGTAGTTATATTTTCTGTTGACAATGATTAAAAGTCCATATATAATCGTTTAACATTATCTGTCGATGTTTGTTGAAATCAAAGTGATGTATATATTCACAACTGATGAGTTATTCGGGCCGATGAGCAATGAGTTATTCAAGTTGACTATAACTGTAATCGCGGGGAATTGAAGATAACATAATCCATGATGTTTAGAGGGAAGAGACGTACCGCCGCGCGAGCATGCACTCTGTGCCGTTTGAACGTGAAGGGTGAAAATATATAATAATAGGAAGGAGAAGCGAAGGGGAATGGACAAACAAGCCTCGAGGATGAGGGAGGAGGAGGTATCCTGGCAAGTAGAGAATGCGGAGCGACGGAAACCGCGCTGCTTGTGGAATTTACCGTCTCCGCATTGTCCTTACACTCGACGTGACACCATCATGCTTAATCCTGGCTATATACATATATACATACATGTATTTACGTAGATAAACGAGGGAGGAGGTCTGAACGTGTGCATAACCTTCTGGAAGCGGAGGATGGATCGCCGGGGTTGTTTACGCGGGCGACGAGGGGGTGGAACGAGCAATTTCGAAGCTTACGCTCAAACTTGTCTCTTGCTTACTCCTCGTCCTTCGGGTATTGGCCAATTTCGATCGGGTCGAAAAGCGCTGTTGACATTGGCAATCCTGTTGCGTATAGTTCGCTATGTTCGTAAAATCGCAAATTTGCCTTGACTTCCTGACCCGGTTATCGCGCCCCGTGTCATCGTTTACTTCGACGATCTCTGCCCGCAATCTTCATGCGGGACGCAAGGATCGAAGGGGATAGTTTTGATTCTGTTCAATCAGGCAAAATGCTTTGTTCTCCATGACCGCGCAGAGAGACTCGGAGAGATTTATTTTTGAAGAGATCGCGCAGGGTGGATCGAAGTAAAGCAGGGAACGTGTCATATATTTAAGCACGAGGTCTTCTTTCTCAAAGATTTATATGGTAGTAGTGCAAGTACGTGGGGATCTTTACGAGGCAACCCGGAACAACCTCAAGGATTATGCAAATTCTTATTACGAAGGACGTTTCTATTCGCGTATACGGAAGCGCTTTTTCGTTCTTCATCCTTGCTCCGTTCTATGCACTTATTCTTTTTGTCATATTTTCATGAAGATTTTCTTCCGAGCTCTATACGTGCTCGCGCGGTGAAGCTTCGATAAATCTTGGCAAGAGCAACGAATTTCAAGAGACGATCGAGTCGAGGAGAGTAGAGGCTTTTCGACATATTATCGCACCAATTAGGGCAATTAATGGTTGCGGGGGAAAGGAGACGAGAGGCGGAAAGCTCGAGCTCATAGTGGTTTACGCCCACGTGCGATAATTCGGTCGGAGTACAAAGAGCATTTTTGCACTCTCGCTCGCGCGTACGGCATTTTCGTTAGCGGCTGGTGAATGCATAGGAAGAAAATGTATAAATCGGATTAGAGCACGAACGGAGGGTTATTACGCGGGACACGCCGGATATTAAAAGCCGGTCCGCAACGATGGGAGTTTATTAATTTAGCTGGGAAACGCGCGACGAAAGGCGATAATGAAAAAAATGCATGCACCGGAGGACGAGGATAAAAATTGGGTCGGCTTTTTTTATTTTTTTGCTAAATCCCTTTCAACCCCTTGTTCGTCGCGAGAAAAGTTAAAAGTTGCCAACTTGTGTATATAATAATCTGAGAGAGCCTCGATCGTGAGAGAAAACGTCGCGTTGCGAGGGACAAGTGCGGAAAACTCGAAGGGGAGAATTACGGATGAGCCGGGAGAAGATATTAGTGCGCGTCTGGGTGACTTCCTAGCGCGAATTACTTTCTCATACAGTGTTCTCCAACGTTTGCGTACATAGACGCAGGGGGTGCCCCACCGAGTCAAGAAATATTATTATCATATCTCCGAAAAGAAGAACGGGGGAGGAAACGATCCGCAAAGCCGGAAGAATGTCGTTTTATCGATTTCCGTTTGGATCTAAATTTCCGCAGGGCTAAAAGCTAAGCACCCTTCGCGGAATCGAGGAGAAATTTTTTCTTTTTCGCGCGAACTGCGGTTTTTAGAGAAAATCTCAAATAATCAATTAGAATTTTCGCGGCAACGAGGTTTGTCACTCGAATTGAAGAAAACGCAGGATAGCTTGCTCGCGACTATAGAGCAAAGTTGAAATAATTAATTAGCGCTTTCTCTGCTGGGAGTTTAGTTTGTAAATTGGGAGCTGTGATTTGTTTGTTTGATCGTGGCTCTGGCATATTTTCTCATGGTATGGAAGCGACTGTACCATCTCCTCTTGACTATTTTGCCTCGAGTGGGCTCTCCGCTCGAGCGGCACTTGAGGCGCGTCTAAGGCAAAACTCGCGAGGATATTCCGGGAGCGGAGGGGAGACTTTTGGACGGGAGGAGGGAAAGGAATAAGTGTTGAGTGCGGGTTTGGTTTTCTCGTTGGTATTCAGTCACGTAGGGACGTGTCGCCGAAAAGAAAAGGAAAAAACAGATCTCTGCGGACCAACGCGTGGATCGCAACGAGCAAGGGTTGTCCGTGGAAGTAAAAGAAAGAAAAAAAAAAGAAGATATGAAAATGCAGTTGCGAGAGGGTTGACTGTGCGTCGAAGGGGGCGAAGGAGGATCGATGCACTTTCCGCGCATAACCCGCCGCCAACGCACAAGTAGCTCTCTTAAAACGTGCCCTTTCTCTGCGTGACGTATCATAATAAAGTGAGTCGAGTAACAAGAAAAGTTTGGCGAGAAAAAAAATGGCCGCACGAGTTTGAGAAAGCGAGAGGAAACTCTACGCGGAAAACCGAATCTTTATAATTTCATTGGAGCTTGGTGGGTTTTCTTATAAAACTCACTTATACCCGCGGGATATGAGAGTTTTGCTTTTGACCGATGCTTCGTGCACTTGCGCCTTGTACTCCCTGCGAACGATGAAAAAAGCGTATTGGATCGTTCGAACGGAGAGATACGCGAACGTGACTATGGAAGAGTTGTAGATGTAATTTATGTTACAATTGTAAATGAAGATGCCGAAACGGAAGACGGGTTTTGAGACCCGCAAGAATCAAGTGGGAAGTTGAAAGGAAGGACTGCTGCTGGCTGGCTTCCGTAATCCACCCGCGGGTATAAAGTAGTGAAACATAAGAAAAAATTCAAATTTGCGAGAGAACCTCTTGAAGATTCACTTTTTGGGGAATGCATTTTGGGGAAACGATGTCCGAATCGTTGATTGCAGAGGCGTCGTTAGGAATGTTGATACGAGCGCGTTGTTGATCCCCGCGGAGCTACGTTGATACGAGCGCTCACGTTCGCTCACTCAAAAAGGTTGTGATGACCGCGGAGGCCCATTATTACGAATGGGCAAGCATCACACCCAGGTTGAGTGAGTAAACGTGATCGCCATTGTACGATGTTTCCTTCGTCGCTTATCTTCTCCGCCTCGATCCTCGGTCGCTCGTACGAAGCTTTATTCCCCGTGAAATCGAAAAGCCGGAGAGTTGCGATGGATAAAGAAAAAGTTAGGAATAGGAGGGTAGATTTCCGTGTCAATTAAATAGGTGAGTGTCTGAAGATCTTATTAGAGAGTGGCTTTTGAAGGAAAACCGCGCAAAGAGCGTTATCGAAGCAAAGGAGCTCTCAAATAATTAGGTCGTGTCTCTCATGTACGCGCGTTAAGTAACGGTGTGTAAAGTGCTGCTTCTCCTGCCACAGTTGATGGGCGTCGCGATGGACGCAAGATAGTTAGATTCCATCAAAAGCAGCAGCAGATTCCTTTAGGCGAAAAGGTGAGCGTAATTTGGGGCTTGAATTTGAAAGCCCAAAGTGCCGATGATAGGAAGAGGAAGATCGATTGCGGGTACATGCGAATACCGTGTGAATTGAATCAGGTAGATGCAACGAGGAGTAAATTGGAGGACACGGCACGAAGCACTTGATAGGAGTGCGCCAAGCTAACTCGATGAAATTGCGTTGCGCCTGTTATTCTCGCAATAGAGCCGCGCGCGCGTTTTATCGCGGAGACGAGTCTGTTTATCCCGGATGATTATCCCGGAGTGCACAGTGGCTGGTTCTTGATTATGGCGGAACGCGGAGGGTTCGAAGGGAGCAATGAGAGGCGGAGGAGGGAATTAGCACGAGCCTCGCTGCTGCACACGAGTATGCACGCAGCCTTTAACGTTTCAATAACGTGGAAAAGAGATGGAAATGCGCGCGTAAACGTAACATATAAATGCATCACGCGACGCTACCGTGTCCAAAGACCAGAACAACTGTTGAAAATGCGATCGAGTCAAGGGGCAACGGGAAAGGGGGGAAGGGAGGGGCCAGAGGGGAATGGGACAAGTTGGAGCCGCTGTTGTACCCGATGTCGCGCTTCTAAATAGCTCGTAATTGCTTCAATAAAACGATTAGCGACTCTCCGAGCCACCAGTTTCATGCGAGTCAAGAGAAACTATTTTCATTCGATCCTGATGCACCCGGCACGCTAAAACCTCCGAGCTCAAACGTCAATTCCAATTGCCGATGAATTTTCACCTCATTCTCATCTCCTCAATAATAAAATAACAATGGCAGGAAAAATCGTCACTTACGATCGACGCTCAATGATACATGATTAAACAATAATTCCCGTTTATATGATGAGCTATTTCAATCTGTGCCTTCAATTATAATATAAGAATAATACAACAAGTTTTTTCCTGGCTCAAAAAAGAGCTCTTTATCTTACTCCAACGGTTTGGAAAAAAAGTGACGATTCCTCGAACCGAGGATAATAAAAGAAGGTGGGAAAAGCTAAAGATTTGCGGTAAAATTGGATAAAAGCTGTTGGGGGGGGGGGGGGGGGGGGGGGGGTGTTTGGTTTGTCGAGGAAAAAAAAAGGAGAGTGCGAAGATTGGAGGGCTGCGGAGAAGCGTCCATGCGAAATGGAACTTATCCGATGAAACGTGAGCCGAGTAGTGAATTCGCGAACGGGTTTCACGAACCACTGCTCGAATTTGAAATGCGACGAATCCAATTTGAATGCACAGACGGCTTCGGGGGAGGGGGAGGAAGAAGGGTTGAGAGGTCATAGAGGTTTGGGGGATGCTGCGGAACTGCGGGGAACTGTGTACCGGAGTGAGAAAGTGAATTGGAAGCATGCCCCATCTGTGAATATATTACAGAGAGTCGTCCGATCCGGAAATACGAACTATGATCCCAAAAGGTGGCCAAAACGATGTGTATGAATTTTCGACGAGCGATTATCCATTCGCTCTTTCCAACTTTTCGTCGTCTACGATAACTCAATTTTTTATTCTTCCGATAAATCCAACTCGACAACTGTTTACTCGCGAATTCTTTGAAAAAAGTTAAAACGAAGGAACGGTAAGATTGCGATAAATATTCGATGATATAACCGTTATAAATTTGACTCTGAAGAAAAAACAATTATTATTTCACGCGTAAGAGACAAGGGATTGCGTCACGCAGGCTAGTAAATGTCAATCTTCAGTGTGAAAATATTCAAAACATAACTAAGAAAAGTGCAACCCGGTTACGAGTAAAGTTTACCGCATCTTTCATTAGTTTTTATTTGAACATTTTTTATTTCTCAAAGATGATATTTTTAAAGAAAATTTCAAAGGATGTTTCAATTATTACCAGACGTCAAATAATTTTTTTTAACGCGCGTCGAGCCAACAACAAACTTTTCAATTTAAAACAACTAATTTATTCATTTGTTCACTCGTTGTTTTTGACCATGAGCTTTTGTCATAAAAAATGATTTGCAATTGCGTTCTTGTTTGGTATTGAAAATAATGAGGACGGTAGATAGGAAATTTGTAGACGAAAGAGGATCAGAGCGAATAGCGAAGAACGAGGTCGAATTACGCGCGGGCTTTGAAGGAGGTAAAAAGTGCGTGCGGCTGGTCTTTGTGCCGAAAAAATAGAGTGCATGGGAGGCCGACACAACGATGTACAAAGGGAAGATGCGAGGGTGTGTGCTCTTTCTCTTTTTCTCTCCCGACATATAAACGCAATCGCGAAGCCTTTGTCAAATAAAATTAGTGCCGACAAAATCTCCAAAGTTTTGCCAAATCCACCCTACGAGCTTTGCGAACAATTTTTTTTTTTTTTTTTTTTCAACGCGAAAAAAAAACGAGTTATCAAAGAAGTAGACGCGACCACACCTCGTGGACGTGTAGCACTTTCGTACACAAGACCGAGATTAAAAGTGGCAAAAGGGTTAGAAATTCCGTGGACACGCGAGAAAACTTCCAAATTAAAAAGGTACGAGATCGGCGGCGAAGGGATAAACTTTCTGTAAATAATTCGGAAAAGGACGACATTTTTTGCATAATTATCCTAAAGATCAATTTTTGAAGGGATCGATTTTAACTGTCGAGGCTATGGAAAGAAACGAGACTTGAATTCGGACTTGAATTATTGAATTATAGCAGCTGTGTTTCCAATAAATTTCATAAATCGAATTAAATATTTATAAACTTGCCATTTGGTATTTCCTTTTCGAAGCCCAACGGAAATGGAAAATCGTCTTCTTTTAAGGTCAACTCGAGAAAACTCGAAGCTGCAAAGACAACTTGTAGATGAGGAGGATATTTTCAGCGAGAAGACGGAATTGTTGGCGCGTGACAAGTTCCGAGGTATCTGGAGCGAAGTTTGTGCCCGAGGAAACGGTGCCTGTTCGCGGCACGAGCCGCGCCGCGCAACTGACTAAACCAGCCGATCCGAAATCAAAAAGCTTTTTCTATCCCTTCCTCCACCCCCCACCCCACCCCGCTCTTCCTCTCTCTTCCTCTCATTTTTACTCTTCATGCGCAAAGACTCGCTCGCGGACGAGAGCGAGCGGCTGCTTGAATTTTCTCGATGGTACCACCGCTTGCGGGTGATCTCCCTCGTATACTTGTTCCAATCACCACCCTCATTCGCCCCTTTCCAACGGCCGCCTAGCACCGGCAAAGGCTGCTTCCGAATTGTTGGAGAAGGGGGCGCCGCGTCGGCGCAGCATCCGATCTTTGAGCGCGAGGTCGCAAAGGGCGCCCGCGGAGTCGTAGAAAGAGTGAGAAAATGCAATGATTGGCGAGATAAGCCCGCGGAAGCTTGAAAAGTCTTGAAATGCAGGCAAATGTATATATCTTTGTTGGTCGAAGATAGCGACGCGGTTGTCGGGAAGCGAAGCCTCGTTACTCCGCGGAGGTTGCGATGAAAGGGCCCTCTTCATTTCGAATTATTTCCGATAATATTGATAAGACACGTTGATAATTATCGTTATAAAAAATTTTATTTGATTTTCCCTCGAAATGCAAACTCGATGGTGAAATAATAATGTTGAAAATATGATTATTTCACAGTAGAGAGGTTGTTAGTTCGGAGGGAAGAGATTGCTTACAAGTTGACAGCGCGCGTGCAGTGTCGGTTTCGTTGCGGTAGACATGCACACGTCGGTGAGAGAGTTTCGGATCTTTCTGCACTCGAAGCGAGTGCAGA
This sequence comes from Campoletis sonorensis, assembly GCA_013761285.1. Taxonomy (NCBI): domain Eukaryota; kingdom Metazoa; phylum Arthropoda; class Insecta; order Hymenoptera; family Ichneumonidae; genus Campoletis; species Campoletis sonorensis. Next base: position 239,527 of record JACEOJ010000108.1, read on the forward strand.
GGCGACTAAGGAGTTAGGGGAAAGGACGCGACGCGACGCGACGCGACTCGACGGGCGACGCGCATGGTACACGGTGCATGTACGCGTGAACCGGCGAGGAGGCCCTCAAGGGAGAACCCTCTTGAGCCTCGAGTCTCCGACAAATTCCGAGGGATTCTTCACCCGAGCATGTGGTCCGTTTTTTTTTTTTCTTTTTTTCTAATCATTCATTTTGACGCCCCCTTAGCTTTTTTGTGGAATAAAAAAAAAGATCTCGGCTCCGACGATGTTTGGATGGATAATGGAAATAATATTTTTCGCAATCGGACAAACGGAGCGGGAAAATAATATTTTCGACGCGTCTCGCGGTGGTCATCGTTGACAATCAAGAATCGCGCACGCGGCTTCGTCTCCACTCGGATTCTCGGCTTCAATTGACGTCAATGGATCTCGATTGAAACGGGATTCAAGGTTCCTCGATCGAGTCTGATTGAAACGATCACGAGTGCCAGCGTATCGCATAAATAAATAAATAAAAAATCACGAGCCACCGAAGATTTTACCGTTCGACGCGTCAAATGTCGCTCTCTCTCTTTTTCTCTATCTCTATCGTACCATTTTTTCTCTCGCCTTTTTTCTAGCCTTATCGCGTCTCTGTTTCTAGTATCGTATACATTCCTAAGGGGATCGGACGTGATTCTCGTACGCGAGCTGTTGGAGATGCACCAACGGAAACAGACGCTGGTATAATGCTTGATAAGAGAAAATCTCTGCGCACTGGTGCCTGGCACCAATCGAGACAACGCGTTTCGTTCTACCATTAATTATCCCTCTCCACATTATTTCATTTTATTTTATTTTTCCTCTAGGGCGTGTTTACCAATGTATTCTCAGAGGCACGCCCGTGAAAAACGCCCTGTACTTTTATCGCGTGCAGCCGATTGTTCCTAATTTCTCGATCCGCGTTAATCGTAGACGCACCGAACGGCACAAAAATATAATCATTCTCGCAAAATATTCCAATTATGAATAAAATTGGAAGGAAAACCTTTTCATTTCCTCCGCGAAGCTTCCCTCCGTAATTTTTGGTACATAGAGAATTCGAGAGAAACAAATGAGAAGAGAAAGCCCTCCCTCGTTTTTTTAGGAGTCGAGCAAACATCGCTCCGTTTCGAAAAAAGCAGAGTCAACTCGTGTTTTTTTTCATCTGCATATATGGGCGGCGCGTACATAAAGGTATAAGAGGATTAAAAAACACGCGCGGGGTAGAACCGAATCCCGGGATCGTCGTCGACGAGGAGCAGAAATTTTCTCTCGTTCGTGCGACGGGAGCTTTTTTTTTCCTCTGGAATTTTCCGTCCAGCAACGAGGTTTTCAAGCTCGAAAAGGCCAACCGGGAGACAAAAATTAGCGGAGATAACGACGCGTGGCATGAGGTGGAACGATCTTTTCACGAACTAGCTCTGATTTTTCGAATTTCTCGTTTATCCTCACTGCAAACTCCGCGGAGGACAACCGGTAAAATTTCAATTAATCGCTGCTCACGGCGGGAGAACACAAGAAGCATTCTCGTCGATGCTTTCAAAAAGTAAAGAAAAAAAAATCCCAGACACACGGGCAGTCGTGCGGGAAAAAAAGTGCGAAATCGAGATGAAGTAAAAAGAGAGAAAAACACAGGCGTAAGAATTGGTGATGCAACAACGCGAAATACTCGTTAGAGGCGAGCAATTAACGACGGAAAATAATGAAGGGAGAGTAAATTTCCGAATTTGTTCAATGCTTTCGCGCGAGTGGGATCGCGCGGAGCGTCGTTTGACGACAATTTACGAATAAATGGAGAAACGATGGAAAAGGGTGAAGAATTTGTTCAGGTTCGTCCTGCCTCCTTGACCCGCGTACAGGAACGAAAACGAGCAGAAAAGAAAAAGCAAGACCCTCCGTTCTGTTGGAGATGAATTTGGAAAGAAATTCAAATGCAAAGACGCAAAAAAAGGGTATCCTCGTTATCTTTTTGGGATAAAATAGTGATGCTCGTGTGAAAAAGGCTGTAGTTGGTAAAAACGAGTCCGCGACAAGTCTAACGAGGATTTCGCTCGCGGCAGCAGCGCTGACTCTTGCGTCCCTTATCGATCGGTGCGCGTTTTTCTACGTTATCGACTCCTTTGAACGGGAGTGGCAGTGGCACAATAGGCAGCGTGCTCGGCTTACGATAAGTGAGTCCGGGTTCGATTCCCGCTGACACCAATGGTTTTTTTCTCTAAATAAATAGCTCCCTTCTCCAAAAAAAATAATTATCATCGACACAAAAATTCTCGTCAAAAACTATACACATCGACCATTGGCCGGAGAGGACTAAATCCAGTAACCGGGCTAGTGTCACTGCATCAGTCGGGAGACTAGCCAAAGTAGAGAAAGGAGAGAAGACTCCTTTCATCGAAAAAAAAAAAAAAAAAAAAAAAACAGAAATGCAGTCGTTGATGGAGAATAAATAGCAATTTGGTTGGTATAAATTCTGGAAGTCTCCACGAAATTAATCGTAGATGGTTTTCGTTTACAATTAAAAGCTTGAACGAGCAATCGCGCATCGTAGCTTACGGAGCCGTTTAAAATGCCGTTTGTTTGGGTTCCACCTCCCGATGTCTCGCGTACGCGAGTTCGTTGGCTCGCGCGAGTCTCGTATACGCGGACAGCGTACAAAAATAAAGAAAAAAGGGGGAGAAAAAAGGGAATGAGAAAAAAAGAGACTTTTCCAGGAGAGGAGGGCGAAGAAGGAAGGAGCGATTAATCTTTGTGCTAGAATCGCGGTATTAGAGCCAAAGTACGCGGCGGGGATCGAGAAAAGGTTGCGGCGCGAGCCGGACGATCGATGCATGCATTTGGCAAGCTCGGTGGGTTTAACGGACTCGAGAACAATGAAAGAATGTTATTAATCGTATTTGGGCGATGAGACACGGCCGCTCACCGTCTGCGAGAGCGTCTCGCCGCGCGCTGTACTTCCACCCCCGACAACTCGTTCCAAATAAATAATTTTATATTCAATATGATAAATATAGAAGAAATATAGAAGAAAAAAAAATAGGTAAACTCACCTCCACGTTAAATTTCTGTAGGGCCATTTTTGTCCGTGTATCGTGTATCTGCGATGTCGAGTTTTGGCAAATCTACGATCGGGATGATCGGCGAGCCCGCATCTTCGTGAGCTCATCAACTTTCTCGTTTGTTGGTCGATCTCACCGGTAACCGGTATTCCACCGTAACTCTAAAATTCCAGCGTAGACACTAAATGATGATGGAACGTTCGCATCGAATCGCGACTGAGATTTTCGCGCGAGCGACTCGTAGATTAAAAAAGAAAAAAAAAAAAAAAGACAAAGATAAAACTTGCCTGTAAATGTCTAATGGCGGCGCGGAGTTGATCATCGGTCCTGAGATTACCGGTTTCTCGATCGCTCTCCGGCAGATAGCCGTATTTCATGAGATAATTTTGCTGTAATCAGGCCCAAAGAAAAATCTCATTAATCGGGAGGTCCGAAATATTTCGAGGAAACAAATCGAAGAAGCTTTTGGTCGAATTGAATGGCGCGAGCTTTGATTCGCGCAGGGATCATTCAACGAGAGATTCGCGCGGGATATTAGGTGCAGTATAATTATTTGATAAATTGATAAATGGATAAATGCCGAGGTACGACGGTCGTAGGCATGCACGGGGGGAGGAGGGATTTTAGCGTTGGTTAAATATATATATATATTAAATGCTCGCGGCTCTCATCGTTAACTCGACTCAATTCGAGCCACTTGATAATACGTCAGGGTCGATTAAGGCTTTGGCCAAGAGACAACAATAAGTACGAAAAGAGAGAAAGAGAGATACGTTAGTTTTGCACACTAACGACGTTCGTATTCAACGATTGAGTGCTTTCCCTCGTTATTATACGCGGACCTCGATCCTGACCTCCGACTCACTTTCCAACTACCTTAATCACCGGCTACAACGAGATTCTATACCTATATACGGATCGTTGAGCGCGCTAAACTCTGCCCAATTGATACATATGTACCCGCGGTCTCTCGTACGAACAATTGTTAAGTAACTAATTGAACGAGAGACAAAGAGAATAAGCAGCAGTTTCGACCGTGACAAACGAAAATGTGAAAAGTTGCTACAAGTTTTTCCATCCACCGCGTCTCTTTTAGGAAGAAACAAAGAGTCGCGGACGCGACCGAGAGAGATATTTTCGACGAAGGTGACTGGTCGCGATGCTCGCGTCCAATCGAAACGCGAGCGTAATGGAAAAAATATTAAAAAAACAATTGCAGTCATTGAATCGTTGGCCAAATTCGGCCAAGGCCCGATTTCCACGAGCAGAATCCTGAGAAGATAAAAACAAAACGGCGTTGACACGAGAGCGCAGCTGTGCGGCGTACACTCACGTTGGAAACATGCGTGGAGCGGGAACCGATTGCACGAACGCGCGTTCCTGTTTTTCTCACCGGTGAAAGACGTACAAGGGGGGGATTTGAGGAGGTTCGCGCGTAGTACACACACGGTTTATTTAGCAATCGCGGTCGTTCGAAACGGGTGGTCGAGCGGATGCGTTTCGAAACAATGCCCGATGAGACGGAGAATGAGAAGGCGAGCGCGAGCGGAATGCGCGAGGACGCCCGGTCAGCCGCGCGGTGTTCATCGAGTACGAACGATCTGCAGCGAACGATTGCGGTAGCGGTGTGCAACCGACCGTCGGGTATTTTGACCTTTGGTCAAAGTTCGCCAGTCACCGGTAGATTCTTTCAAGACCGATTTTCCCGCGGTTCGATTACTTTGTCGGAAAAAAAGAAAAAAGAAAAAAAAAACTTTGCATGACTCTGGCGTCCGAGAGGAAAGACAAGAAGAAGGAGAAGAATGGATGAAAAGTGAAGGGGAGTCCGCGGACGCGCGGCTGAGTACACAACGGATAAATAAAACCGAAGGTATGGGGCAAAGATGCGGAATCCCAGACTATCGCGGTCGGGCACGGTGCTCGCGCATGTATTAGTATTCGGAGAACGAAAATTACGTGGGCGAGCATCCGGCGCCGGAAGTGGAGTCCCGGGTCGCGCGTGCCCCCGGAAATGGCGATTAGACCGTTGCCGAGAATGCGAGAAAGAGAGAGAGAGAGCGAAAAAAAACTTTGACAAAGAAAGAAAGTTGGTGAAATATGGTGAAAAGAAAAAACGGTAAAATTGGTTAAACTTTTCTGCTGGTAGTGAGGAGCGACTCTTGACACTGAGGCGCGAAAGATCCTTGTTAATAAATCTACTGCTTTGAGCTTTTTCCATTCTCTCATTCGTACGCGATGAAATATATTTGGCGATGTTAATTTTTTCCACGTAACCCGCGTCACCGACCACCGGAAGTCCATGCACGAAATGCAGTCTTAATTGTCGCGACTCGCGACGATTGACGATCGCAAAGAATAAATGAAGAAACGGAGAATGCGAATACGAATGAAAGAAAAGTCGGAAAAGTTTGGCCGCGATGGGGTTTATTTTTCATAATTCTCGTGTCATATCGTAGGGCGCGTTGTTGGCAAGAGCGGGCGTCGATTCTCTACGTGGGACCGGGCTTCTTCTCTCTTTTCTCCCCGCGTCTACCGCGTCTACTTTTCTCTCGTCTATATATAAAACTATCTATTTATAGCATCCAATGAGCGTAGCCTTTTATTTTCTTTCTCTCTCTCCCTCTCTCTCTCTCTTTCTCTCGTTTGGCTCTCACGATTTTCTCGGAGCCAGCGGGCGAGAGAGCCGCGAGGACTGCAACACACTCGAAGATGCATTCGTCCGAGAGAGAACCCGCCCGCGAAGACGATTAAAACTTCATCAACATTATTGTATCATTATTGTCGCTCGTCATCAGCTTCTTCACGACCGACCGAGTCAAAAATCAATCGGTTGGCGAAAAAAAACGAAATAGAGAGCGATTGAAGGAGAGGATTGAATTAAGTACGTACGAAAGAGAATAAGATAAAAAAGAAAAAGGGAGCTCGTTAGAGAAACGAGATGCTGCGACGCGTTACCAAGAATTTCAGAGGCTGGGAATGAAAGACTCGTGAGACAGTGAGAGATTGTTGAAAATCTTGTCGTTGCAGCAGGACGGAAGAAATAGCAGTAGAGAAAAAAAAGAGAATCAAGGGGACAAAAAGATCGAATCAGTTTTGGCGACTAATTTTTCAAACAAAATAAACAAAAAGTATGCGTAGCTCAAATGTTTTTTTCTCGTTGAGTCAAAAAACTCGTCGATAAGCCCTCGCTGCCCCGGGGATTTTCCATAAATTTCGAAAGATTAGATAAACATTTGAAATAAATTGGTATATAGTTGGTAAAAAATGAAAAAATGTGTGTATCAGATTTTGAAGAAGCTGGTCGCGAGCAACGCGACGTGAGTATTGGTGCACAAGGGCCACGATTGTTTTCCGAGATATCTCTCTTCAATGGCGACCGAGAATTTATTAAGCACTCGCAACGACGACGATGACGATGACGACGACGACGACGACGAGGAGGACGACAACCAAGTCGGCGAGAGAAGAAGCGAGTGGCGTTGGGCCTCTTACTAAAAATTCCTATGAGATACGCGAGAGAGAGAGTGATTGAAGAAAAAAAAAAGGCACGCACGAGGGCAACAAGGGGTTCGTTGTTTGGTTGATTGCGGCGCCACAGGTCGTCATGATCGGGCGTTGTTTTTAGCCGCTTCTAAAATTCTCTGATCTCTCAATCGTTCGAGAATTTTTCGCCGATTTATCGTAAATTCAAGAATTATTAGATTCTGAGAGGGGATCGTTTAAAAGTTTTCGAAAAATACGTCACCGACGTACGTGCAAAGAACACGCGGTATAATAAAAAGTCAGGATAAACTTCCGTTTAGCCCATACCTCCGATCGATCTGAATTTTGGTACACATATGTATTTTGGCTCGCTGATTAAGAATATCATACTCAAAATACCCGCAAATCATATTTTCAAGGTCAAATTGCTGAAAAATGCATTTTTTAATGGTTTTTCGTGTTTATTGCAACAAACATGATTGTTAGAGAAAAATGTTTCAAACAAAAGTTGTAGACGATGGAAAGATAAACATTTTTTGTTCCATATGTTTTCCGCATAAACCCAGTTGATTGGGAGAAAAATGCAAAAAAGTGGCATGATCAAGAATAATAAACATTCAGCACTAAAATTTATAATATCAATAATAGGACAAGTATTTCATTGTCTCTTGAGGATGGAGTATT